>PVJO010033461.1:0-12080 GCA_004026905.1 Hystrix cristata
GGAATAAAATAAAACAGATTTGGTGAATAGCCAGTTTCTGCACCATACCCCATTCTCATCCCTATCTCTAGTCACCACTCTGAATCTCTTCCTTCCATTTCTTCTCCAAATTCTTTTGACCTTTCTAGGCTCCATTCAAACTTCCCCTGCTCAACCCCAGCCCTTATGTGTCTTCCCATCTTCTCAGATACTTTCAGCCTACTACCTCCCAAAATGTAGTTTAGGGACCCCCAAGCAGCAGAAGCCCTTACAAAGCTTGATTAAAATGCATATTCCTGGTCACTGCTGACAACTTGTAGAATCAGTCTCTCTGGAGTTCAGGAGTTTATATGTTTAATAGGGATTTTGGATTATTCTGAAGCACACTAATGTATGAAATCACTGACTTAGAAGGCTGTACTCTTGATTATATACAGATTTACAACAGTTCTATAAATGTTTCCATCTTCAAATAATCTCCAATCAAATCTTAGGCTTTCTGCAGGCTGAGGTGATGTTTTCCCCCATCTATCACTTCTTTTACAGTGTCTAATCCTACATTAGCTACATAAGAGAAGTTCAAAATGTATTGCTGGTTAATTGTAAATTGAACAATGGAATGAACAACTGCCAAAATAAAATGTGGTAAAGAGGATTTTTCAAACTGGAACGATAAAGACTGAGAGGGGACATGATGAGAGCCCAGAATTCATGAAAAGCAGAGTTAGAATTAGAACAGGGTTATTTCTGTCTAACAACACTAAAATTTGTCTCCCCTCCCTCAATTATAACAAAACAATCACTTTTTAGGAGGCAAAGAGAAGAAGCAAAAGGAAAGACTACTTTGTACCATGATTAATGAATTAAAAAATTTAGTCCTCTAAAGAAAGGAAAGCATACATTATTTGAAAATAATTCTCAAAACTCTAGCTCCAATACAGGACACTGATAGAAACTAGGAATTTGGAGGACATTCCTAATCTAGGAAGTTTTAACATCACTGACAAAAGCCACAAATCTTTAAACATTTCACTGTACCCCTTTTTAAAATAAAATCTTTGGACTATAAGAAAACCATGTATATTTGCAGGAATAGAGTTGTGGAAAATTTGAGCAAATGTTGTGCAACCGAACATATACATCTATGCCAGGTAACCAACCCATGTACTATGTGACCATGAGCTCATAAAAATAAGGCATAGGTAACATGGCCCTAATTCCATTGTTCACTTCAGCTCCCTCCCCTTATTTCTATTTCTATTACGCTTCCCTGCTCCAAACAATTTCTGCCTGGTTTCTGAGCCTTTGCTTTCATCTCTTGTTTCTTTTCCACTCTCACCCTTTGTACTCAAAATAAATCTTAACTTCTCTGATTTTGATTTTTGGCATAATAAGTACAAGATTCCTATTTCTTGTTATTTTGAAAACAAAACCTATCATGCCCTAGCTGGCCTACTTCAGTCCCTTAGAAAGACAACTCAATCAATCCCCTGGATGCCATAATATTGGGCAGTTTCCGTAGATGATCCCTATTATTCCTTCCTCATTGTAAAGTCATAGAATAATGATTGGAAAGAGGAAATATGCCATTATTCCCCTGAACTTGTCTGAACTGGGTTGAGGGAACAGTGTTAGGGAGGATAAAGAACATTTGGCTCCTTAACATGGTACCATCACTTCAATTTCTTAGTCTGCTGGTTAGGGGCCAATACCATCAGGAGTTTCACAATTACCATCTGCAATAATAGTAGCTTACTTTCAGGATGTGTTTATTTTATGTTAGGAACTAAGATAATTTATATTATCTAAGTGCCTATTATGTAATTTCAGTGATCCACGAGGTAGGCAATATCATCATTATTTACAAAGAGGAGAGAGGCTCAGAGGAATCAGGTAACTTTCCCAAAGTCAAACTGGATTTAAACATAGACTTGTTTGACTCCAGAGTCCACTTCTACAAGATACATCAATACTGCTGGACAGCTTTCACAATAAAAGTTCCAAGGAATCTATTTAGTCACAATGTTGTCTGTCAACCAACACAAGTTTCCTAAAGGCAGAGACCACATGTAAACTTTGCATAGGGATTAGGACATTGATATCACAAAGTTCTTGTTGGTACAACACATTAGGAGAGATGTTGCAGTCTAAAAAGGAACTCAGTTTCGGGTGCTGGTTAAAGAGTAAAGTAGGGAGTGGAGTTGGTGTAGAGGGGTGAAGTGAAATGGAAAAAGACTTGGGTGATTTATTTTAAATAAGCTTAACCTAGAAGTCCAGAAAATACAGATCTCAAAGAGCACAGAAATCAGATATAACACTATTGAATGTAATTTGTCAACCATACACTTTTAATATCTGGAAAGGGAGGGCAGATAAGTTAATAGGACTGAAATACCATGAAGGTTCATAAATGGGAAGGTATAAAACCTGCATTGTCAGAAACAGCTTCAAAATTATCCTTAACTTTAGTAAGTCAAGTTCTTAAAATTCCACCCGCTCAACAATAAGAGTATTACAGTATATGCTCCTAAAAATGTGTTTCCAACTGCTTTAAGAACTTCTTTTAATCCTGAAATGACTTAGCAATAGTCATCACTGCATCTGTACACTATGACACGCATACAGGATGAGAAATATTCTTAGCCCACAGCAAGAATAGTTTAAAGGTCAGAACCAGTTTCTGGGTAGTAAAATAAGAGGCTATTTAAATGAAATCAACTGATTGGTTAAAAATAAAGACCTGTAGAAAGTTTATAAATGTATTTTATTTTTATTTAGGTTTCAAGTTTCCTAAAATATTGGTAAAGAAGCAGAAAAGGAACAAAGATACTTGTTAATTTTCCACTAATGTCTAAGCAAATAGAACAAATTTGTATATAAAATCCTCCACATAAATTGTCAGTTTATATTTTTCAAATGTTCCTGATCCCAACTTCTCATACAAAATGTGATTTTACTAGAAAATGTGATTTTACTAGAGGTATCTATTCTACTTCCATATCACTTAGTGAATGTAAAGTGTTTGGAGATTCTCAGATTTAAAACATTTTAAGCTACCAATTCCTTATTAGAACAGTGTAATAATTTAATAAGTGAACATTCAAACAACTGCTTCAGTGATAAACAACACTGGAATCATGATCACAGCAGTTCTCAGCATAAATCTCAATTGAATTCAAGGGAAAAATGCCCCAAGAAAAAGGTCTCATTATGTTTTCAATTTTGATCACCATCACTGTGTCTGTGTGCGTGTGTGTGTGTTTGTGTGTGTGAGAGAGAGAGAATGGGAGAGAGAAAGTGTGTGTGTGTGTCTTAGTTACTTTTCTCTCACTGCTGAGACAAAATACCTGACGCCCAAAGTTAGGGGCAGAAGGGTCTGTTTAGCTCACAGTTCATCGAGGTTTCAGCCCAAAATCAGCTGGATCCAAGACAGGGTGGCATGGCAGGCAGGCAGAAGGCAGCAAGATAAGCAAGAGAGCTAAGTAGCTTCCTTCTGCTACTTATAGTTTATTCAGGCTGCCAGGATTAGGGGCGGTGCCAAACCAATCAGTGGATTAATTTAGTAACCACACACCTTTAATCCCAGCACCACATATGCTAGATTCAGCCACCTCTGAAAAAGCCTTATCTATGATTGAATGAGTATTTGGGGGGACATTTAGGCACAAAGCATAACAGACAGACAGACAGACAGAGAGAAAGAGAGAGGGAGAGAGAGAGCAAAACAGAAAAAGAGACAGAAAGAGAACATGCCATATGACAGACATCAAATGTATATATTTTGTCATACCAAGGATTTGAGGAAGTTTGAACACATGACTTTTGACATGTAACTAAAAAGCTATGAAATAAAAGTGATCAAATATTTAATACAGCAACTGGTTTCCAACCTTTATTCTGGAAAGCCTCATTTGAGATGAAAATACCAAAGAAGGGGTGAGCCACTCATCTTTTACTATAAACTCATTTATCAGATTTACTTTAGTCATCCAGAAGGGTAGAAACTGACTAGCAGCCCATCAAACTCATTTACTGTTTATCCTTGTTGCACAGTTAAAATATATTTCCAGATACACTGGCAGGAAGAAAGGAGTTTCTTTTATCACCCCTTCCTGTAATTCCAAGCAGTGCAGAATGGAGAAAGGTAGCTCCAGCTTGGGATAGAGAGGGGAAATTAAGTCCAGACCTTAGACTTGAAATCCAGTACCAGGCCTGCCATGGTCAAACCTGGTGCTGAGTGAGTCCCATGTCCCCTATTTCCAGCCACTAGAACTGCTTTAGCCAGGCAAGGAAGGGAACAGTGTCACCACCTGTCCTCCAGCTAGGATCAAGTGTCCACCCACCCTCTGGAGAGCAAGGAATAAAAGCTAGCACAGCACTTTGTCTTGGAGCCCATTGCCAGGCCAGTTTTGAGTAGAAGATTAAGCCTCCCTAAGCAAGACAGTCACCCTTGGCATCAGGTGTGGCCATGGACTGTGAATGCAAGCTACTGCCAGTCCTGGTTCATAAAAACCTCACACACATGATTCTCCAAGTTTGCAAACCAAGCCTATCAACCAGCTCCAGCATTGGACAGAAAGAAACCTGTGCACCAGTGGGGCAGGTCACCTCAGTTCTAACCTTGGAGTGGACCAGACATCCTCCCCCAAAAACTGTTCAGATCTCTGCAGCTATGAGATTCAGGCACAAAAGAGCTTTAGCATCAGCCTTGGTAGCCAATGAACCGCCTTCACCAATACTACACCAACTTCAGGCAGCATATCTACGACCAGGCAGAGACCTGCACCCCAGTGGGATGGACTTGTGTTTGGGCCTACATGATCACTTGCTGCAGTATGGGCTCTGATGCCCATGTGAGACTGTGCAAGACCTCTGGCTGTGAGACTCAGGCATGACCCAGGTTAGCATCAGCCTAGGTGGCCAAGGATCTGTCATCATCAATTTTTCTGCCCCAATTTTGGACAGCAGAGCATGGTACAAAACACCACTCCTTGAAGGTAGAACAAGGTAGGAAACACAAAACTTTTTTCATCGAATTTAGCACTGAGCTATGAAACCCATCACTGGGCAGATCCTAATGGCCTCCATGCCCGGCCAGCCCATGAACGGAGTCCCTGGCACAGGTCAGGTGCCAGGAGAAGACATATGGCCCCTGTCTACTGGACTTGTGTTCTGGCCAACATCACTTGTGACTGATTGCAGCAATCTGGGCTATAAGTACACTACAGCTACGGGTAGCACATAGCATTGTGACTATGGGTGAGGGCTCCAGGACTACACTGGCTCCAAGGAGAGGCTCTTTTGGCATGGCTACTCTTTCTAGTAGATATTCTCCTGGGTTCATTCTCAAAGACATACAACTGTAGATTTGGGACAAACCTGGTATCACCTTCTAGTGCTGACATAAGGATAACACACCGACAGCAGACACCTCCAAAATAAGGAGTTGAGACCCTCCAGGGTTGAAATAGTGAAAATGACTACAGGCTCAGAAAAAATAAGCAGACTGCCAACAGTTTCTAGAACACAAGTGCAAAAGAAAGTCAGATTACAAAACTGGGATAAATCCCTAATCCCTCAATGCCCAGGCAACATTCCATGCCAACTAGCATCAAGGAAATCATGAACTCAATTAACATTCAAAATAAAGTTCCAGAAACAAACCAAATATGAATCAGTATCAGGATTTCAAACAGATGCTTTAAGAAAATTCAGTGAGCTTGAAGAAAACACAGAGAAATGATTCAATATTCAAACAGAGAAAATTCACAAAGAAATGGAAATGGTTTTTTAAAAACTCAAACAGAAATCCTTGAGCTAAAAAATATACTCTTTGAAGTTAAAAATACAATAGAAGGCATCAGTAGCAGAACATATCAAACAGAAAAAAGAATTTGTGAGCTCAAAGACATGTTATTTGAAAATACAGAGATGAAGGAGAAAAAAAGAATGAGGAATAGAGAAAGTTTATGAGAATTTTGAGACAGTATTACAAAAGCAAATATTTTGCTTTATTGAGGTTCAAGAAGGACTTGAGCATGTCAAAGGGGTAGAAATCTTATAGCAGAAAACATCCCAAACCCAGAGAAAGATACAAATATCCAAGTATAGGTAAGTCAAAGGTTACCAGTCAAATTTAACTAACCAAGTCTACCCCAAAACAAGCCCTCAAATGTGAAAGATAAAGGAAAGTATTTCAAGGCTGTAAAGAAAAAGAACACATAAGATTGTCCCAATTCATCTGACAGCAGATTTCTCAGTAGAAACTTTACAGGTCATGGGACAATGACATGAGATTTTTATTGTACTGAAGAAAAAAAAATCCTGCTAACTATAAATTCAGCAAAGTTATCCTTTACAAAATGAAAGAGGGATAAAGGCATGGCCAAAAAAAAAAAAGTTGACAGCGTATACAGTATCTCCACAAGACCTATCTGACAAGAATTACTAAATGAAGTTTTACAAACTGAAAAAGATATTGATGAATAAGATGAAAAGATAAGAAGGTATAAAAATCACTGGTAAGATTAATTTATAAATTTGGAAAGTTCTAATATTGTAAACATAGTGTGTAAAACATTCATATATTTAGTATGAACAATAAAACATAAATTTAAGGAATAAAAACAGTATTAAAATGCTAAAAGATATGTAATGTAAAAAGACGTAAAATAGTATATCAAATATTAAAATTTGGGGACAGAATGAAGTCCAAGTTTAGAGTTTATTAGTATATTTTCCCTCATCTTTGTTTCTGCTTTTATTGTTACAATTATGTTAAATTGCTATTATTCAAAAATAACTTATTATAATCAAATGATATTTTTGTATGTTTCATGATAGCATCAGAGTAAAAATCTATAAGCCATAAATAAAAACATACTACTATTGTAAATCATTTAATCACTAAGATAGACTGTAAGAGAGTGAAAAAATGCAAGTACAATAAAACTAGAAAACAAATTACAACATGGCTGTAGTAAAAACTTATCTATAATTACCATGAAAATGAATTAAAAGGCATAGAGTAGCTGAATATATTTAATAGAAAAACAGCAAGACTCAAGTATATGTTGCTTACAAGAAACTCACTTGACTTCTAACAATGCACATGGACTGAAAGTGAGGGGATAGAATAAGATATTTCATGCACATGAGATCAGAGGTAGCCATACTTTTACCAGATGAAATACACTTTGTATCAAAAGCAGAAAAAAGAGACAATTAAGGCTATAATATATAATGATGAATGGGTAAGTCAGCAAGAGAAAATAATTCTAAAAATATATGGTCCTAATAATGGAGCACTCAAATTTGTAAAGCAACTATTAACAGACCTAAGGGGAGAAAGAGACAAACTATAATACCATAATAGTAGGGGACTTGAGTCCTACCTTTAGCAATGAACAGATCCTCCAACCAGAAAGCCAATAAAGAAATAGCAAAGTTAAATTGAACCCTAGAGTATATTTTCGAAGTTCCCATGGTATCAGGTGTAGCCATGGATAGTCAATGCATGCTACATCACCATGCTGGCTCATAAAATCGTCACACAGATGATTCTCCATGTCCTTTCTTCTTCTAGTTTGATGCAGAAGATCATGACAATCTTAGAATACACATACTGAAGATGATGGAGCCACAAAATTAAAACAGCATTAATTCCTAGAAAAGAAGCCACAAGCTAATCAGGAGCATCCATTTCTGACTTTATATGTACAAAAAAATCAACTACTTTGCCAGCCATTGAAACTTGGGAGTTTTATTGTTACTGCAGCTCCATTACTTTAACATCCAGCAAAACTTTTAAGAATGAAATATAGGAAGATAAACCTTTGATGTCAGGCAGAAAACCCAGCATTGGATGGGTCCTAGAGTAGAGGGTAATGGTCAGGCACAGGACAGCTTAGATCTAGAATACTGGAAGACAAAGAAGCAACAAAGACAAACCTTCACTTTGCTATTTTTGGCTGGGACAGCCATCGTTACAGTAACAAACCTGAAGCCACAAGATGAATTACCTAAGCATGGTACTATTTATACCTCTGATCCCTACTCACATTCATGTCCAAAGAGCACAGATTTATAACTTTAATTATATAAAACTTGTAGAGATTTAAACATCTGTTTTAAGTGTTCAATAAGTATTAGAAAAGCAATCCATTTTTCTTTAAGCAGGGGAATAATTTACAGTTTTATGTGACTTGCAAAACTCACTGCCACAAATGCCCAAAGGGAGTTTGAGAGAGGGAGGCAGGGAGTGCTTTAATTAGGCCACAGTTAATTCCATTTAGTCTGCCTCCATGAAATGTAGCCACCCTGAAGAACAGTAAATCATTCCATTAACAATATTGACATATTATTTAGCCTTGAAGTCAAAAGAAGTGTCCACACTGAAAATTCTAGGCATTGGATTTAGATGGCAATCCAGTGGCCACCAGCTCTGGCTAAGGAATATTTGAGAAGCATTTTATTGAATCAGAAGCTATCACCTAGTCCATAGGATAAGGACTTGACGTAAAAAGGCTTTATGATTTGATTCAGGATACATGAAGTGTCACCTCCTCCAAGCATAGTAAATTTTAAAAGAGTGGGGACAAGATTCCAACCAGAAAATACAAGAGAATTAAAGAGACACATTTCTAGAATTAAACAGCTACTTCTTGGATTGTCCATGATTGGTCTCCCATCTCTATATTGCTAAGGACCACATTCAAGTAGAAAGCAACTGAATCAGGGTCAGTTAAATCAGAATGAATTTTGGTTAAACACAAATCTGATGCTACACTACTGCTCAAAACTTTTTAGTGGCTTCTCATTACTTTAAGGCTAAAGTCCAAAATCTTTATCATGGCCTACAAAGCCCAAATCATGTGGCCCCTGTTGACTCCCTTACTTCATCTATTTGTTCCATTCATATTGGCCTCCATTGAATTCCTTGTTAGCATCCTGCTTCTCAGCTCCAAGCCCTTGAGCATGCCTTCTGCCTAGATGCCCTTTATACTTATACCTCTTTATCCAAATAACCTCTACTCATCCTTCAGGTTTCTGTTTAAAATGTCCCTTTCCCAAACAGACCGTCCCTGTGCCCTTAAAGCAGGTTTAGGCCACCCATGATCTGCTCTCATAGCACTTCCTCTATTTCCCATATTTCTAAACTGCAACAATGTGATATTAAATGTGATGTTAAAAGTAAGAGTAAAATTTGAAGTTGTCTGCTAGCAAAAGAGTATGCAATGTTATATCCTATCAGATAGCTAAAAGAATACTGTTTGGCGGTGGGGGGAGGAGGATGAAGAACGAAGGTCAAATTCAAGGCACTTTTAGTAAGGGCAACATAGGGAGAGCAGCACTGGGAAGAGCCAAGGAAAATGTGAGGGAAGAAGGCCCTGAATAGGAATTACAGAGGCATCTTGCTTTTGAATTCAACACAAAAAGCCATTAGAGAAAGATTCTGGGTAAAAAAGGAGAGGAGGAGATTGAAAGCTAACCCCATAATTTGGCAGATCATCTTCTCTGCTCCTCAACTCAGTGATAGAACTGGACCGTGGGGGGTGATACTTTGCTGCTCCCTTTCTGAATCAATTATTCTGACAAAGCCTAAAAACAAACACTTGTGACCATCTTGGTTTGAGTTTCTGTTCTTAATTAAGTAATGTACACAACAGAATCACAAATGAGGTAGCGATGAGGTGGGAGTCAAGAACTGGGGGCGGAAGGGAGGTGAGCAGGCACATCTTGCATTCCTCCACATTTAACCAAAACTCCCATGATCATCACATATGCGCAACTCAAAAAGGGCTATATTTAGCAGCGGGACTGGACATTCGTTTGCTGTCTGAATTGTCTGATTCTCAAATTTTCATAGTGCTCCTTCACAGTAAAAACTTACTTTTAATGGTACATTTAACTGCTTGATAATTAAATTTACAGATACCCATTAGAAGACTGACAAGATGGGTACCTCTGATTTTTGTAGGCTTCCTAATTATACAAATTTTAGATAATCTGACTTCTAATAGTGACACAGAATAACAGGGAAACTACATGATCTTTTCTTTTCAGTTCTAGACTAAGCAACTTACCTGTGTTTGTGTGGGAGTGTGTTTGTGTGTGTTTTAAGAGTTCTATATTCAATAACAGTACTCTTCTTTATATTGATTTTTAAAAACAGGACTAGAGGCTAACCCAATTCCAAAAGCTTTTTAAAAATCTTTGTGGTTTTTACTGATTTTTAAGTTAGTATATATGCACAAAACTGTAAAGCTTATTGAAAAAAGCAGTAGTAACACCTCATATTGACTAACATTTTCTAAGATACCATGTTAATTAATATACATTCATAGTACTATCAATATTTTTCCCATTTTGTAGAAAAGGAAATTGAAGTCTAGAAAGACCTTATTCATATATCCTTCCTGAAATCATATGGTTTTTAAGCAGTAGAGACAGGACATGGACCTAGGACAGGAGCCAATGGCTAGCATGTCTTAACTGTTACGCCACAATAAACTATACAATGAAAGTCCTTCCACATGCGGTGCAGATTAGGGCTGGCTCAAGAGTCAAGGACGTACTTCATGAATATTTTTGGTAATTAAAATAGAAAGATAACTACTATACAGATTTAATGCAATTCCAATCAAGATACCACTAACATACTTCAAAGAATTAGAAAGGACAATCATGAATTTCATCTGGAACCACAAGAGACCAAGAGTAGCAAAAACGATCCTAACCAACAGGAGAAAAGCAGGGGGCATCACAGTCCCTGACATAAAACTATACTATAGAGCTACAGTATTAAAAAACAGCATGGTACTGGCAAAAAGACAGACCTGAGGATCAATGGAATAGATTGGAGGATACAGAAACAACCCCAAACACACTCAAATACCTCATCTTTGACAAAGAAGCCAAACACCCTCATTGGAAGAAGGATAGCCTATTTAACAAATGGTGCTGGAAAAATTGGCTAAGCACATGTGGAAAATTAAAACTAGATATATGTCTCTCACTGTGTACTAAGCTAAAATCAAAGTGGATCAAAGATCTAAACATTAAAACAGAAACATTAAATTTACTGGAGAATAGAATAGGAAGAACCCTCGAAGACATAGGGGTAGGAAAAAAATTTATGAACAGAACCCAGACTGCACAGGAAATAATACAAAGAATCAGTGCTTGGGACCACATGCTATTAAAAAGCTTTTGCACAGCAAAAGAAATCATCAATAGAGTAGGGCGAAAACCCACAGACTGGGAAAAAATTTTTGCTAGCTATCCATCAGACAAAGGTCTAACATCTAGAATATACAAAGAACTCAAAAAAATTAAACCTCCCAAATTTAAAGACCCAATCCAAAAATGGGCAACTGAAATGAATAAACATTTCTCAGATGAAGAAATAAAAATGGCAAATAAGTATATGAAGAAATGTTCAACATCACTAGTCATTTGAGAGATGCAAATCAAAACAACGTTAAGATTCCACCTCACTCCAGAAAGAACCGCATATATGGAAAAATCAACCAATAACAAATGCTGGCGGGGCTGTGGGGAATAAGGAACACTCCTCCACTGTTGGTGGGAATGTAGACTGGTCCAGCCACTGTGGAAATCAATATGGAGATTCCTCAAAAAACTACAACTGGAGGTTCCATTTGACCCAGCTATTCCCCTACTGGGGATCCTCCCAGAAGAATTAAAATTGTCATATCACAAGGATGTATGCATCACCATGTTCATAGCAAAACAATTTGTAATAGCTAAGTCTTGGAAACAATCTAAATGCCCAACAACCAATGAATGGCTAAAGAAAATGTGGTTTTTCTACACAATGGAGTACTGCACTGCCATAAAAAAGGATAAACTAGAATCATTCATATACAAATGGATGTTCCTTGAGAACATACTTTTAAGTGAAATAAATCAGACACTCATGAGTACACATCAAATTGTTTCTCTGATATGAGAAACCATAACTGTAAATAAGGACAAAGAGGTGTAATAGATATTATATAAAAGGAGGATGGTGTGCAGAGGAGAGGAGTACTAGAAAGAAAGAAGGGGAAAAGCAGAAAGGCAACAGGGGAAAGAGA
>PVJO010033462.1:0-12057 GCA_004026905.1 Hystrix cristata
TGCATCATAATTTCTTTTAACCCACAAAAACACTGTGAGGTGATACCCCATCCTGCAGGGTGACTTGCACAACAAACTGCCCAACAACACTGGACTCAGAATCACATGGGTTAAGGCCTGTGCTCTGAGGCTACACATGAACTTCCTCTGATTTCCTGAATCTCTTTCTTTCTTCCTATTTTCCCCTGTGGGAGATTTTTCAAAATCTCCCTTCTGGCTCCACCAGAGACCCAGATCAAATTCCATGCTTTTACCACAGCTTCCATTAGCATCACTTTCAAGCCAGGGAAAGCTTTACCTCCAAGCATCTCCCAAGCTGGACTTAGCACCTACCCACCTGCTGGGGCACCAGTGATCTCTGCCCAGCCTGGTTTTTGAAAGAACAAAAGATGCACCCCTTTTACAATCTTCACAGGTTTATGTTGGATGAGGCATGCAGAGGTGGCTTTATTCCTTAGTCCTCCTAAGAGCTTTAAGAGAAATGTGGAGGTCTAGGAAATGGACTTTAATTCATATACTCATCACTCAATTTGTAGGCGGCTCAGGAAGGCAGACGAGTTTCATTCAGGCCAGGTATTCATCTCAGCTTCAGTCCTGCTGGTACCCAGTTGTGCTTCTGGTTCCTGAATGGAATCAAAACTTGCAATGTGTCCTGGCTAAATTTTCAATACATTTTAGTTCAGAAAAAAAAAATAGGCTAACAACTTCTGGAAATAAAGAAGAGATTCTCATCATTTGTACTGTAAGACACTGTATGTCCAGAATACATCTGAAATGAGTTATGTAAAGATCTGGAAGGCTGAAGTACTTCTCAAAATGTACATTTCTCTAGAGGGAAATGTAAGAAAACTGCCACTGATTTACAAATAAATTCAGATCAGGAATGAAATGAGGGGGAGGGGAAAGGCTGTCAGTCAACATTAAGGGAAGCACAGATACTTTGTGTACACCCTAATCTTAGGGAGAATGGGAGTAGCTAAAATAAAATGGCCCTTTCGGACCTGAGTTCTGGCTCTGAAAGGTGGCCATGGCTGTACTGGACAGGGTAATGGCCTGCAGGGACCACCCACCAGGAGATTGGGAGCATGCTGGACGATGATCCAGGAAAGGTGCTTGCTACTGTGAACACATGATGCCTGTCGAAAGCTGAGAGCAGACATCCAGATGCCTAATGCTGACTTTAAGACTCCTTCCTGCATCCCTTTATTTGACTCTGGAGGCATCTATGGGGGCAGCAGGAGGCCTGGGATCAGTCCCGGCCATGCCCTTATCTGATGTCTGGTCCCGAGGAACCTCTTCAACTCCCCTTCATCCATCTGCCCATCACCATAAGATTTGGATTGTTCCAGAGGTCCATACAGATGAAAAGGGACAGGCTCTGAAAATGTTCTAGGGGCCCACAGGGGCTCACTGTCATAAGGCAACATTATTTTAAAGTAAAAGTAGAGGCTCAGAGGAGGGTTATACACGTAAACAAGACCAGGAAAGCTCCCAGGCTTGGCTGCTGGAAACTTCAGGTGCAAAAGGGCAGCAGTCATCCAGGGCCAGCAGGTGGCCAAGTGACTTCCAGGTAGAGCTCGGGGGTAGCTGGGGACATTGCTCACTAACCACAGAGCTGGGAGGTAGGAGAGGAGTGAGTCCAGAGCAGGTGTGTGGCAGGCTAACATGCACAGGTATCCTCTCTGGCATGGCCTGGCGGAGGACCACCCAGACCCGGGGCTTCCTGCTCCTCCTGCCTATCACTCCCAACAAGAGCTTGCTGTACTTTTCTACTTGGTTCTCTCTCTCCCTGTCCCAGCAACCTTCCCAGCTGCATAGGCTGGGTGTCCTCAAGCCCCACCTCTCCCAGGAAATCTTTGCTAATCAACTGACTTTTAAAAAAAACTGGCTTATTATTATTTACTCTAGGCAATTTTCAAGCATACAATATACTGTTATTAACTATAGTCACTATGTTGTACAATAGAATTCTTGCATTTATTCTTCCTAAGTGAAATTTCATATCCTTTGACTAATACCTCCTCAAACACCCAGTCCCAGATGACTATCACTCTCCACTTCTGTAAGTTTGACTTTTTAAGATTCCACATATGCATGATATCATGCAGTGCTCATCTTTCTGTGCCTAGCTTATTTCACCCAACATCATGCCTGCTAGATTGCAAATGACAGGATTTTATACTTTTTCAAGGCTGGATAGTATTCTCTTCTGTATATATATGACCATTTCTTTACCCACTCATGCTCTGATAGTCATGCAGGTTGATTCTAAATCTTGGCTATGGTGAATACAGCTGCAACAAACAGTGGTACAGATGTCTCTTTGACATACTGGCTTTGTTTCCTCTGGTTTATATACCATTAATGGCATTCCTGGATCAAATGACAGTTATGTTATTAATTTTTCGAACAACCTCCATACTGTTTTTCATAATAGTGAAACTAATTTACATTCCTACCCATGGTAGGCAAGGACTCCCTTTTCTCCCATCCTTTCAATTGCTTGTTAGTTTTTCCTTTTTTACTTACAAGTGTGAGGCAGTATTTCAATGTGGTAAACTGGCAAACTTAATGCACACCTACTTTGCCAGGAGTTCTCAGCAGTGGGGCAGAAACACAGTGGACCGGATTTTGCCCTTCAGTGCCGTGTGATCCCAGGAACCAATAACTGTGCTGTCTGCTCTCTGGTAAGCATGCTGTGCCCACAGAGAGCAACCAGAATCCAGGGAAGCCACTACAATTTCTGTTGTCTGCCCCAGCAGTTAGGGGACTGTTCAGACAGGAGTAGGCACTTGCTTCAACCTTAAACACCAGATCAGAGTTCCCCAAAGAAAGAAAAGGCAGGCAGAGAGACCTGGTGCTCCTGGAGTTTCTATTCTGTGCCATGCTCTGGACTGGGCAGGTGTCCTAACTACTCTCAGGTAATTTTCAGAACCACAGCAGAGAAAACGCATCGAGAGGACACACAGGTCTGTCCTTCTTCTCCCCAAAGGAGGAGAAATCCCCACAGAAGGAGCCTCAAGTGCAGAGACACAGGGTGGGGACAGTCGGTGTCCTGTGCTTGAAGGAGTCACCACACATGCAGGCCCAGGGAAGGATTTGATGAAGCCCCAGCATAGATTCTGCAAGAAAGGAGTTGGCCAAAGGATCAGGAAAGGTGCACAAGAGGTTGAGGATGGAAAGCAGTTGATAGATTTGAAGTTATCAAAGTTAAAGACACCATCTAATGACTGAAAGAAAATATTTGTAAAACGTATTTGATAAAGGACCATTATCTAATCTAGAATGTACAGAATTCTCAAAACTCCAAAGTAAAAAAATCCAACTAGGAAATAACTTGAAGAGACATTTCACTGGAGGATATATAGATGCCAGATAAGCACACGCAAAGATTTTCAACATCATTAGCCATCAGGGAAATGCAAATTAAAACAAAGTAAGCTATCACTATGCACCTATCAGAAAGGCAAAAATTAAAAAAAAAAGCAACAAAATGAGATGCTGGCAAGGATGCTGCGAAATGGGCCGCTCGTACACTCTGTGAGGGTGTAGAACGATATCACCATCGGAAAGCAGCTTGACAGTTCCTCAGAAAATTAAACATGGAACTATCATACAATCAAGGGATTGGATTCCTGCATGTTTATCCCAGAGAAATGAAGTCTTCTGTTCACACAAATACTTGTAGAGAATGTTGGATGCAGTGTCCTTCAGAATAGTGCAGAACTAAAAACAACTCAGAGCCTTCAAAGGATGGATGAGGAAACCAACTGTGGCTAGACCATCTAGAGCATGGAATACTACTCAGTAAGAAAAAGGGGGCAGGCTCTCGATGCCCATAGTAATCTAGATGAATATCCAGAGAATTATGCTGAATGAAGAAAAGAAATCCCAAGGATTACATATTGAATGATGCCATTTCTATAATATTGTTAAAGTATAAAATTATAAAAATAGAGACATATTCCTCCTTGCCAGGGGTTAAGAATGGGACTGAGTAAGTGACTATAGACATAAAAGAACAACACTAGGCGTCTCTGTGGGGATGGGACTATTCTACAGACTGACCACGTCAGTGTCAAGAACTTGGTTACAGGGCTGGGGATTTAGCTCAGTAGCTAGAGTGCTTGCCTTGCAAGCACAAGGCCCTGAGTTCGATCCCCAGCACCACCAAAAAAAAAAAAAAAAAAGAAAGAACTTGGTTACAATATTGGACTATAATTTTGCAACATGCTATCATTGGTTAAATCTGAAAAAGGTAGAGTGAAACTCTGTATTAATTTCTTGTAACCGTATGAATTATTTCAAAATAAAATGTTTAATTAAAATATATTTTTTTCCTGCTCCTAGAAATCCTATACAACTTTTGCTTAAGTATTGAATCTTCCTGAAGCACTGCTTGTTTCAGGGTGCTATTGTAATGGAAAATTTTGATGCACTTATTTTATGACCTACCAAGTCTCTGCCCGGCTTTATTAGGCTTCCACATCCCGGGCCTTGCCTACTTATTTCTCACTAGGCATTATGAGTTTAATAAATTCTGAATTTTAGATACCACCACTGTTTGCAGTTTGATCTCTGCTAGTTATGGATCCTGTCAGTTTCCATTTCCTCCCTGCATCTTGCCATTCAGTTCTCAGACTCAGCTCTATTGGCACTTCTGAGAATTGTCAGAAATTAATGCTCTCAGGCCCCAGCTAGACCCACTGTGCCAGAATCTGCACTTAAGTCACATGCCCAGAGATGCACACACATGTACTGAAATGTGCAAAGTGCTGCTCTATAATGGACAATGATCTCTTACTTAAAAATTTGGTATGAGGATTAATAGAGACCCTGCCAATTACGTGTTCCTTTTCCACCAGAGCTAACTTAGTGTCAGGAGGTTACTTCCCTCTAGTCTAGACCTTCTTGCATTGGTATAGAAATGAAAATAACCCTTCAGATACAATGTGGCTCACAATATCGAGAAGATCGGTGCCCCAGTTAGTTGGTGCCCATTTATTCCATTCTAGTTTCCCATGGCTACAGAAACTTGCATAAAGTTATTGATTAAGCAACAGCTTTTGCTTCCCACTTGAACAACTGTTTTTTGTTTTCTTCTGTGCTCTTATCTTTCCATCAAAATCCACCATCCTATTTTCACCAGTGTGGTCCTGCATTTCATCTTGTTGGATTCACACGTAGCAACCCTTGCATAGGAGAAGCCATCTGGACTTTTGGCCCCGTCTGTCTGCCTAACTCTCCAGGCTGGATCTGGCATTTAGAGCTGCCAGGATGAGATCCGCATGTCAGGCATCACCAGACACCGAGGAAGACCCCTATCTCATTTACATGCTGTCTCCTCACTGGGAAGTCCCTGGAGACCAAGAGCCTATATATTCATGTTTACAACTCCAGGGCTTAGCACTAAATAAAGCCTAACCAATGATAATGACAACTTGACGTAAGCTATGAATGCGGCTTTCTCCAGTGGTAGGAGTTGGTGAAGCATGACCAGCTATTTCATCTCCTTTTCTAAACAAAGTTTTATTGGAACAGACCACGCCCACTATTCACATACTGTCTATTGGCTGCTTCCATGCAGACTGAGTTGACTAGTGGTAACAGAGACCAGAGGGTTTGTAACATCTGTAATACTCACTATCTGGGCATTTATGAAACACTTTCCCAGTACCTTTCCTATAGGTAGGCAGAAGAATACACAGCCTTGCAACGATCTTCCAACAATGATTTTCCAGCCTTATCTAAAGGACTAAAAGACTAATGTGTTTTTTGGGTAAGGTCACTGACAATGGTGAATCCTATCTCATTAAACTGACATCCAGGTTCCACTTTCCCATCTTTACCATAGAACAGCCACACTGAATTTATGATAGCATAGTGTTGTTTCTTGAAGGAACCTAATAAATAAACATAACACCTTCATTTTACAAATGGAAGACCTGGACTCAGAAGTGGAGTAACTGGTTCCAGGAGGGGTGATCAGAACCCAAATCTTCAGACTCCAAATGCGTTTTTTCTTTACAATTATACTATACTATGCCACCTCTTTAATCATATGCTTTGCAAAATTTCGGGTATGTACTGTCCCTGGTGTTCACATAGAAAATCTCCATCCAGAAGGAAGTGAGGCTGGAGCCTAGGCTGACTTCTAGCCTGCACTATTAGAAGGTGTATCTGTTCACAGGATGTCCTCCCTTCTGATGGAAATCTATCCCGGAATATTTTGTAACATTTACTGTCACAATTTATAGCATCAAATTTTTAGTACTTCTAAAATTCCTAAAAAGTTTATTTTATGAAAATTCTTCGTGTACTATCTGATACTACGCATTAATTTTGCCACACATGTAATCAGGTCCCTGAGGTATCTTACCTCATTCCATCTTCTATTCATCTATATATATATATATATATATATATATATATATATATATAGGAAAGACCTAATAATTTTCTTCCCAATTTATATTAAAATGATGCTAACAATTTATTAAGCATTGTTTTCCCAGGGGAAAACACTTGCAAGCACAAGGTCTAGTTTACCATATGGCACTCGATCATCTTCTCTACAGTATGCCATGTACCTTGCATGTCAAATTTCTATTTGGGACGTTATAAAATGTACTTTCTAAAAATAGTAAATAAATGACAATAACTGTGTGAATAGGAACATAGAAAGACACTGAAATTAGGGTTTGGATTAGGGTTAGGGTGAGGGAAATTTCAGATGCCATGGGGAAACATTTAAGAAGTGAAAAATGCAAGAGAAAAAATATATATGGAATAATCTCAAGAATACAAAAATGTGTATACCAAAGACCAAAAGAAAATAGGCTACAACATTATTATATAACCAAATACATCAATTTAATTCTAGGTAGAATTCCTACCTTTCTTAAGAAGGCCTCCTTCAATGGGATTATATGGATAGTAGTCTAAACAGTCTCTTGTATAATTTGACTTTTTATTCTACATTTAGATTTAAAATACATGGGAATTTATCTCCATACAAGTATATGGCATACTATTGGCATTTAATTTTATTTCCTTCCAACATAATTGATAATTATTAAATATGCTGCCTTTTCCCAGTGAGTTAAAATACAGTAGTACCTCCAGTCATGAATTTTGATTCTTTTTATGATTCTGGTTGCAAACTGAGTTGGACGAGAACTGAATCAAATTCAATGGTTAGGTTCAATGTTGACCACTGGTCTGTTTGGAACAACTTTATTATCTTTCAGTGATGTTTATTTTTTTTTCTCATTTTGGTGCCAATACTATCCTATTTTGACGAGAATAGGTCTATGATACTTTAAGAATATGACATGAGTCTCCTTTACTATTCTTTTTAAAGTGATTTTGGTGATATTTGTGGATAGTTGAGTTAAAAATCTCAGGTACTGGTAGAAATATTTATATATTAATATCAAAAGTATCGATGTCTTCTAGTTAGTGTTCCCACTGGCTATGGTTTGGGTGTGGTTTGCCTGCGTCCCTGGAGCGTTCATGTGCTTGGAGCCTTGTCCTTGGTGTGGCCATGCTGAGAACTGACAGAGCCTCATGGGAAGTAATTAGGTTACTGGGATCATTGCCCTTGAGAGAGACCAGTGTGGTTCTCATGGATGTGGTGAGTTCCTGGGGAGTGAAGCTGTTATAATAAGAGTGAGGCTGGCCTCTGAATGTCACTGGCTGTGCAATCACCTCTCTCTTACGGGCTCCTGCCACAGTGCCATCTGCAACAGTGTGACACAGCTGGATGGCTTTGACAGAGCCAAGCAACATGCTCTTAGGCCAGAACCGTGTACCAAATAAACCCCTTTTCTTTATACATTTCCCAGGCTCAGTTTGTTACCGCAACAGAAAATGAATTAAGACACCATCCATGAGTATAACTATCCATTTATTCCGATTTTTAATTCTTTTAATGAAAACTTGGAATTCTTATGAGTCTTGCTCTTTTGCTATGCATTCCTATGCCAGAATGCAAATACAATTTGCAAAAAGTAAAAAGAGGTTAGGAAAAATTTCTATCACACCTACTTCCAATTTCCCAGTGTACAAAGAGCTTAGACAACTGAGAATTAAGGAGAACAACAGCCTTAGAAGACAATGGGCAAAAACTATTCTTATAAAAGAGGGAACAGATACAGCTGCTAAGGGTTATGAGAGAATCCACCACCTACCACCAAGGGCAAATGAAACAAGACACTTTTGCTTTTTACTCTAATGAGATTTCCAACACTTGAAAAGAATCTCTACCATGCAGTGGTGGTGAAGAGCTGCAGAAACAAGCACCTCATACATTAATAGTGGGAGTGTGAAGTGGAAAAGAATATATTGGCAGATTCTAAAAATTAAATTGTATGTGCCTTTTAATCACACTTTTAGGATTGTATTCTACAGAAATTAAGAGTTCTAGTAAAGAAAAATATATTTCTAAAAGCCTTTCCCTCTCTTCCACAAAAGTCTGGACATGATCCACAGGGCATTCAGATCTTGCCACATTACACTGTGATGAGCAAACCATTTTGAATGTTTTCACCTTTCTTCTTAAATCATATTTCATTTGCAGCTTTTCCTTGAAAACTGATTTACACTCAGAATCAAGGAGGTCACTGATCAGTACTCTGATGACCTTTCCTAATCTCCTTAGCAAGAATGTAGTTGAGATATCTGGCCTTAGCAAAGTTACAGCAAGTAAGCAATTTTAAAAATTGCCACAGCTCCATTAGCATCTCAAGAGCCTTTCCAAGAGAGACCTGCCAGGGAAAGGGTTATGTCAAGACTTGATGGCAAAAAAATAGACAGCAGACTGCCTCAAAGGACTCTGGTAGGGAAAGGAAAAAAGAGAGAGAGATGGCTGTCCTGGGACCCTCTTGAGGCCAAGGCCTGAGTGAAATGTCAGAGGATGAGAGAGAAAGTAAAGGCAAACAGGGTTGGGGTACACTGGATTCTCTTTGGACTATGGGAGAAGACTGGTGAGAATACAAACAAAACGTAAAAGTAAAAGGAGGAGTACAAAGATATTCATAAAAGTAAGGGACAGGAAAAGAGAGAGGAGAGGAAGAGAGGGAGAGGGCAAAGATGGGAGAGACAGGAGAGAGACAGAGGGAAAGAAGAGAGAGAAAAAAGGGGGAAGAAGAGACAGAGTCAGAGAGAAAGAGAGGGAGGAAAGAAGGAAGGATGATGGGAGAGATACAGGCAGAGAGTAGGAAAGGGAGAGGTAGAGAGCAAGGAGGAGAGATAACACAGGCCACTCCTAAGCTGCCCATGAAGAGCAGGAACTCCGAAGTCACCCTGTATTCCTGCAGGTGGGTCATCAGGTCAGGCCCTCCAGCAACATCTGCAGGAGCAAGGAGATGCCACGGCCAAGGACCAAAGGATGATGTTCCCAAGACTCGGAGCTAGAAGAGCAGGACTGGAAGACTCAGGAAGCAGAGGGCTGACACCCCACTCCCAGGAGCTCTCCCAGACACAGATGTCGACAGAGGTCCCAGGAGAACAGCAGGCTGTGGAGAGAGCCAGCAGCATTCTATGCACAGCAGCCTGCACCCAGGTAAGGGACACAGGAGCACCTGACATGGAGACCAGTGTGCAGGCAGTTGTAGGCTCCCTGGTGACTCCTGGGCTCAGCGTCAATAATGAAAGCCCACCCTTTGCTCCTGAGAGTATTGTTAATTGTCCAACAAATTATGTGGCAGGATGCCACAGAGAGGCAGGGACTCTGAAAGACTGAGAATTCTCCAAAGGAGGACACTGAGCAGAAGGCTGGAGCAGAAGTCTCTCTTCCTGCCACTCCGGAAATAGGGCAGGAAGAGAGACAGAGCACTTGAAGACACAACAGTCAGGTGGAGACACACCTCTGTGGCCTGCACAATTGTGTGTACACGCAGCCTGTGGGCCATGAAATACTGTGCAGCTGCCTTAAAAGACGTGGTTTTTTTTTTGTATGGATACACACATTTATGTGTGGTTGAGTGTGTGTGTGTGTATCTGAAATATGTCCATAAATTTTTGTTAACCACAGAAAACAGGTTGTGAGAAATATATGGCCTAAGCCCTTTGGAAAGACAAAAAGAAACTAAATAAGGCCCTGTTAACAGTCATGTTTATGTTAAGTACAGAAAAAGATATGAATAGCTCAACTGTCCTCTGGGAGATGGAACCAATCTGGGAAAAGAAGACTACACATAGAATCATTTGTTACCTTGAGTATTTACTGATTTTGTAATAAAAACAAGGCATCAAAATGTTATCAGTCACAAGCTTTTGAGTGACAGGATTCTAGGTAATTGTTATTTTCATCTTTTTTATGTGTTTTCTGAAGTTTTTCTAATAGTCATGTATCAAATTCATAATAGTGGTATATCATTTTTGTAATCAGAAACACACAAATATTAAACACAGTGGCACTAAAGGATCAAAATCTATTTGTTATGGATCACAGGAAAGTTACATTTTCCTCTTCTGGTTGGTCTATAACCCATGCAGTGGAATGAACAAGAACCGAAACGGGCACCTGAAAGTGTGGTCAAGCATTTGTCCTGAAGACCAGCACTGACCACTGAGCCACAGCCAAAGAGACAGCCTGGGAAGTTCCCACAAGTCAGATTCCGCCCACAGCAGGGAGGCCACTGTCCACAGCATCCACAGAGTGGCCTCCAGGGCTAACATGGGTGTACAGGTGACAGCAGGACCCCTGGGACAGGTCTAGAGGGAGGCAACGAGGACACAGTCATAAAACAAGAAGGTGCCAGATTTATAGACTGCAGGCTCTGGATGCTTAGCTGCTCCAGGAGGGGAAGCTGTAGAAATTCTCAGGGGCTGCTTTCGTGGACAGAGAAGGGTAAAAGAGACAACAGTACAATAGTAGTAGGAGATCTGATACCCAACTCTCAATAAGGGATGGATTATCCAAACAGAAAATACAACAGGAAACAGCAGACTTGAACCACACCTACATGAAATGGACCTGACATACATATAGAATACTGTACCAACAGCATCAGGAGACACATCCTTTTCTATCCCGCATGAAACACTCTCTGGCACAGGTCACACTGGGTCACAACATGAACTTAACAAATTTAACAAGACTGATTCATATCAAGTATGTTTCCAATCACAATGAAATGATACCAGAAGTCAGTAACCAAAAGGAAATGTGAAAATTCGAATATGTATTGGGTCAAAGAAAATATCACAAGTGAAATCAGAAAATATCTTGAGACAAATGAGAATGAAAATGCAACATACCAAAACTTACGAAACACAGACAGGCACTTCGAAGAGGAAAGTTTATAGCAACAAGCGCCCACATCATAAAAAGAAAAAATAAAATCTCAAATTATCTGTATACATGAAGGGACTAGAAAAGGAACAAGCTGAGCCCAAAGGTAGCAGAAGAAAGGAAATAATAAACATTAGAGCAGAAATAAATGAAATGAAGAATAGAAATACAATAGAGAAAATTATCAAAACTAAGTCAATTTTTTGAAAACATAAACAAAACTAACACACAATTATCTAGACTCAGAAGAAAAAGAGAGGAAATTCAAATAAATGAAATCAAAAGGAGAAGAGGAAAAAATATCTAACTAATGGTATAAAAATAAAAAAGTGACCATTTTGAAGAATTAAATGTCAACAAATTGGACAACCTAGAAGAAATGGATAAAGTCCTAGAAACAGATAACCTACCAAGAGTAAATCAAGAAGAAATTAAAGGCCTGAACAAGTTCATAAAAAATAAGGAGACTGAATCAATAATCAAAAATGTCTCAAACACTAGAAGTCCAGGACCCGGAGCGTCAATGGTGAATCCTACTAAATGCTGAAAGAAGAATTAGTACTAATGTTTCTTAAACTCTTCTACAAGATGGAAGGGGAATCGAACTCACATTATGAGGTCACTGTCATCCTGATATCAAATCCAGACAAAGATACCACAAGAAAAGAAAACTAGGAAACAGTACAGTATTTCTAAAAAACATCAGTGCAAAAATTGCCAACAAATATTGGCAAACCACATGCAAAAATGTATCAAAA
>PVJO010033463.1:0-12053 GCA_004026905.1 Hystrix cristata
TTGATTTCTTGATAATAGCTATTCTTTCTGGAGTGAGATGGTATCTTAGTGTTGTTTTGATCTGCATCTCTCGAATGACCAATGATGTTGAACATTTTTTCATATATTTATTTGCTATTTTTATTTCTTCATCTGAGAAATGTTTATTCATTTCAGATGCCCATTTTTGGATAGGGTCTTTAAATTTGGGGTGTTTGATCTTTTTGAGTTCTTTATATATTCTGGATGTTAGACCTTTATCTGAGGGACAGCTGGCAAAAATTTTCTCCCAGTTTGTGATTTTTCACCCTACTCTATTAATAATTTCTTTTGCCGTGCAAAAGCCTCTTAATAGGATGTGGTCCCAAGCATCAATTCTTTGAATTGTTTCCTGTGCAGTCTGAGTTTTATTCATAAATTTTTTCCAACCCCTATGTCTTCGAGAGTTCTTCCTATTTTATTATCCAGGAGATTTATTGTTTCTGTTTTTATGTTTAGGTCTTTGATCCACTTCGATCTTAGTTTAGTACATGGTGAGAGACATGTAACTAGTTTTAGTTTTCGGCATGTGGTAAGCCAATTTTTCCAGTACCATTTATTAAAGAGACTATCTTTCTTCCAGTGAGGGTGTTTGGCTCCTTTGTCGAAGATGAGATATTTGAGTGTGTTTGGAGTTATTTCTTCATCTTCTAGCCTGTTGCATTGGTCCTCGGGTCTGTTTTCCAAGGATTTCTGTGTGTGTTAATTCAGAATATATTATTTTGTGTTGATGCTGTAACATATACCACAAAACTAATGCCTTAAAATTAGGCCAATTTCTTATTTTATAGTTCTGTCATCAGAGACATTTCAGACCCATGAGGCTAAACTCAAAGTGTTGGCAATTCTATCATTCTTTCCAGAAGTTATGGGGGATAAACTATTGAATTTTCCAGCTTATACTGACTGCACGAAATCTTTGTCAATATTTTCCTTTATCCATCCTTAAAGTCAATAGCATGAGGTACAATCCTTTTCAAATCACATTGGTCCAACTTCCTTTTCTACTCTTTATTAGTGTTTTAAGCATTGGTGTGATTACATTGAGGACACCTCAACAATTCAGGAAAGTTTCCTTATCACAGTATTGTAATCATATCTGCAATGTCTCTTTTGCCAAGTAGGTTAACACATTTGCAGGTTCCATGGATTAGGACTAACATGGAACTAAAATCCACTACATAAAAATAAGCAGAAATGTCACCTGGTCCCCTTAACGAGGAGAGTTGTTTGGCTACGAGTCTTTACCTACTGTAGCATAGTAGGAAGAGAAACTTGTATTTAGGCCAAATGAAACTCCTGATTTCACCATATGCAAAGCAGTATTTTTACTTATGTAAAGGTATCCAGGAAGGGGGGATATCCCAGGGAAAAGAAAATCTGCAAAAGCTCCTAAAAGAAATCAATTTGCTCTCTTGCATAAGGTTATGTGTCCTTGATATATACAATCTTGTACACAAAATGTTGAGGCTACTTACTGTCTTTCCTAGTCAGATGTCTTAGACATCAAGCCCTAAGTCTTCAACATTGAAAGCCAATTGCTTATCTTGATAATATAATGAAGAAAACAAAATAATCATCCAAATGGAATTGTGTAAACTTGTACATACATCAATTGGTGATAAAATGAGCATGTAGCTATGAGAATGTTTAGCTTTTTATTAAACAGTAAATGTAAAGTGATTAATGTGACCACTTTAAATTGACAGACACCTTAAACCTGGGAAATGAATAAGACAAATGGAAGCATCACTGTTAGAGGTGACAGGAAATGTACATTTATATGATGAATGCATCTTCTAAATATTCAGCCATTAGCTATAGGAGTGTTTTATTTCTAATCTACATATATCATTTCTTTTGTAAACCACCTTCATTCCTATTAATTTCACCACTGTTCTTTCTGTTCTCACTGTTTCACATGTAACATTTTACGTCTGTATCCACATTGATGTGATGGATCTTTTGGCATTGGCAGAGCCCATTAATATACCAAAAACAGCTGAAATGTGTTGATGGGGTATTTTCAGTTTTTGACTTACTAGACTTTGGCACAGCCATTTAATTATCCATTCAGGTTCACAGAAGCTTTCTTCCAGAAAATGGTGCAACAATATGTTAACTTTCAATTTAAACTGCTCATATTATCTTCCTTCAACGGAAAACCCACATTTCACAAGAATTTAAAGCAGTATATGGACCTTATCCAGTGACTATAAGTAAGAATATAATATTAAAAGACTAAAAGAAATGTTCCCATTGGTAGTTTTGAATTCATCCTATCTTACATACATTATTTTTTGGAGTTTAACAAATCAATAGAAAAATGTAAAAATAGTCATTTCAGTTGAACTACTTTAAGCATTCTAAACTCCAACATTATTTTATATATCATAAAGTTAAATTTTTCATGAATGGAGGTTAAAACAAAGTAATCATTTTTAATAAATTTAAGTTGTTAGCTGCTCTTTAAGGGCTATAATTTGTGTGGATTAACACAAGCATTCATTTTTGATCAATGATAGATAGATAGACAGACATACAGGCAGGCAGGCAAATAGAACATTTACTAAATACCTAGCATGAATGATAAAAATCTTGCTTCATGGAATTTACATCTTGAAGGATGGAAGAAAAACAATAAGCAAGGAAAATATTAACTAATGACCAGCACTATTTAATTACTAAAATAGGATGATAGTATTAAACAGCGTGCAACATTAGATTGGGTTGTCAAGAAGATCATTCTAAAAAGTGGCATTTGTTTAGTTTGAATAGATATAATTACTAGGAAAAAGAATATTTTATCCTGATGGCTCTAAGGTGAAAATTCATCAAAAATGTCTAAAGAGGTTGAAGTGTGGTACGCAAGAGGAGTAATTTGGAGTAGTAACAGTAGGCAAGATCTAAAGTAGCTTCATATGTAAAAAGTGGCTTTTGTTGTAATTGTGATCAGTAGCAAGTAGAGTTAAAAGTAAATGTGGCACAATCATTGTGATTCTACAAGGAGAAAGGATCAAAGAATTTTAGATTTCAAAGTAAACACACTAAGAAAGAAGCTGTCTCCAAAGGATTTGATACAAAATAACTTGATTTTTTTAAGTTTTGTAATTTATGAAAGTGAAGAACTATAGTTATTTACTGAAATGAATAAAATGAATGATGAGTATATTTCAGGAACAAAAAAGTAAGAATTTGAGACGTGCTAAATTGTAAGATGCCTCTTTGATATATTATAAGTGGAAATGTCAAAGAACCAGTTGACTGCATCAATCTAGAATTCTAGATAGATTTGGGAGTGTAATCATCTTCTAAAAGGTGGTATTTAAACACAAGAAAATGGGTAAGATCTCTGAGAGGGAGAAGAGAAGGACTGGTAGAGAGAAGACTGGTCAAAGCCCTGGGAACTTCAGAAGTTCGAGTTTAAAAGGAGAAATCATCAAAAAAATAACTAAGAAAAGCCAGTGAGTTGAGATTTTAAAGTCAGAGAATTTGGGAAATATGGATATGTTTTCAGTACATTTTTAAACCATATTCCTATCTTTATCACTAAAGGCAACTGAAAGCAAATTGGCTGTTTGTCATGCCATCTTCCCTAAGATTGAAAAACAATGTAATATTTGCACTTTGCTTTTCTCGATGGTGATTACATTGGTGTGTGAGTGCATGTGGAAATGTCCACATGTCTGAATACAGGATTTTAGGTTTCCTACATATAACAGGATGAAAATGGAATAGATAAAATGGAAAGCAGTCATATTATCAGAATATTCACAGGGGCCTTTTCTTAATACTGACCAGACCCAAAAAAGTAAGAAACATAATTAGCTATGGACAAGGTAGAAAAATATTTAAGTAGAGATAAATAGATAAGTGATACATGCATACATTTATACATTCATATGTATTATAAATGTGTCTGTGGAGAGAGAATATTTATACAGGTTCACATACATTTTTAAAGCAAAAAGATACCAAACAGGTTCATTTTGGTTACCGATAAATATTTCGTATGAATCAGTGTGGTCCACTGTCAAGAGGGAACAAATATAAACTAAAGCGGGAAAGATGAAAGAAGACAGAACTTACCTAGTCTATAATTTCAGCCTACAGACCTACAAAATTCAAGTTATAAATGAAAGAAATGTGGAGGACAGAAAAAATGACCACAGAAAACAAATTAACATAGGCAATATTAATATTGTTCCTCTGTTTTCATACTTATGTAAATTTGTCTCTATATGAGTGAGAAAATAACCTCATATTTGGCATAATGTGAAATAATATTTTCAAAATTTACAACTATTTGTTCCCTGGTTCAGTAGTTTTAGGATTATTCAATAGCTTCTGGAAATTATTGAAAAATTATTTACTATTCACTAAGGCAAAAAGGACTTACAACCTCTGTCCCAGGAATTTGGAGGTTTTGAATATCACTGCCAAACAAAGCAGCTAATTTTGGCAGATTCTTATATATTTGGCCATTATCTAATAGTAATTTTAATTCTACAAGAAAAGATTCCTACCAATTCGGAATCAGAGACTTCGATCCTTCCTCCAGATCTGCCACAAGTGACTCTAAATTAAGAGCATCTAGTAGATGATTCTTCAGCCTCCTTCCAAAACTCAAATATAGTTTTACAAACTACATAAATTTCTATTTATCTCCATCTGTTCTTTATGGTCCTTTCCTCCACTGTTTTTATGTAGCTTTCCATAAATCCCCTACCTGAATTCTTGGTAGCTTTTCATAGGGCAACTTCTTACTTTTAAAAACCTCTCTGTCACGTCCCAAAGTTTTTACCTATGTTCCTCTGGCTTGATCTACATATTCATAAATCCTCCCCACTGCTTCTTATTACAGCTCTTAAGCCAATATTATCCTCTTCCTTTGGGGTAGGGTGCATACCTGAATCATTTTATAACTAACCCCTTTCTTGGCCACATCCACATACAGTAATGTGAACAATATATTACAAGCAATCTGTGAAGTTTGGGCTGGAAATAGGAATCAGACTCTAGAATCAAACTCCAACTAGTTAAATAACTTCAAGAGGTACATAAGAAGCAAGTTATTTCAATATTTCATGGCTGCTTTTCAATCCAACTTTGGGATCTGATACACAGAATAGATCAGAATTGAACAGGAATAGGCACAGGGAGGAAGTGGAAAGACAAACTTAAAAGGGCACAAGAAAATGCTTAGGAAAAGAGATACATTCATTATTTGGGAATGATGATACTGTCACTAGTATATATCTATGCAAAAGCTTAACAAATTGCATGCATTAAATGTGTGTGATTTATAATATGCCAATTATAACTAAATAAAGGTGATTTTTAAAATTTACGGAATGAAAATAAATAGAAACATATATGATATAAAGGTATACAGGGGAGAGAGATTTAAAAGTTAAAATTAACTGCTAGGAGTGGATCAAGCTAGTCTCTCTTCCATCTTGTTTGGATCACTGGAAGGTGGAAAGGCTGTGAAAGATATCTGTGAAAGCATTCTGAAAACAAACAAAAAAAAGATCTATAGTAGTCGTGAAGCCTTATTTTGCTAGATGCTTAATATACAACTGTGTTTAAAGTGTGAAAATTGCCTTTTCAAGACAGTTAGAAAAGTTGTAGCAGGAAACACATGATTTATGACAGAGAAATGGCAGAGACAAGTGCTAGGGGAATTCAGAGTGAGTTGTTTGGTTGTTGAATGGTATTAGAAGCTTTTTCCATTCTTTCCTGAGTTAATTATCTAGAAAAGAATTATTAGCCCATACAAACCTAAAGTTAATTACATGAAATATAAGGCCTATTTAAGTTACATTTGTTAAGATCTTAGAAGCATTTCAGTATTGGCTCTTGCTTTGCCCTTTTTACTGGAAGAGCAATTTATGGTAAGATAATAACTGTGGATGTGGCTAGTTCTGACAATATATAGAAGTTTGTGACTTTCAAATAAAATCTTGAAAGTAAGACTTTTGAGAAATATTTGAGAATATTAATTAGTACTTTAAAGAATGGACTAGTGATTGGAAAGCACTGTCTGTCTTACTACCCACTATTTTGAGTTATTTGCACTCACCTCCTTCACACAATAGCTTATGAAAAATTAGATTCTTATCTCATTTTTGCATGTCCCAGAATTCTCTACAGTTTTGATGGAGAGTGATATGCTCAGTAAACATTTATTGAGTGAATTAGGACACAACTCCTCTTATCCAAAGAAATTTATTTAGTTTGTCAATTAATTAAAATTCAGCTAAAGCCAAAATTTATTAAAATAAAATAAAGATGTACTTCAAATATAACATGAAAACATGCCATAATACATTAGTTTCTCAATTCAACTCAAAGCTCGGTTCTGTTCTGGAGTTTTCCTACTATCTTGTATGTTAGAACCACCATAACACATACAGTATACTCTTTCAGGTTTCAGTTTCTTTAAAATGGAGTCAAAATTTAAAGATTCCTGTGCATGAAGCCTAATGTAGAACTATAAATAGAATTTTCTTTTAACTTACTTAAAGGTTTTTGCTTAATGCTAATTCAACTGAAAATTTTAAACGACTCACATTTATCAAGTTATCCAAATTTGATTCCATTTTATACTAAACATTTCCATTTCAAAATTTCAATTCCATAGCTTTATGAGATATTTAATTAAAGTCAAAATTATAATAACATCTATTTATTGTAATTTCTCCCCCACTAAAATATAAGCTACGGGAAGGTACAAAACTCATCAGTCTTGGTCACTCATCTATACTCAGGGAGAGGGAGGTAATTTTTTGTATATGAATGAATAAAACTGCTGGCAAAAGCAAAAGCAGAAACAGATACAATTGATGTTGTGTACATTAATCCAGCAACCAAAGAGGCAGGGCAGCCTCTGAGCTGTGAGCTCTTGGTTTGCCTCAGGCATTACTCCACAGGTGACATACGGAGAGTGGAATTGTCACTTCAGCTAGCAGATGGTTAGAGGTTCCTAAAATCACAGCGTTTCCCAATATTTATCTCATCAGAGCACTGTGGAAAATTATACTGTTTATTATGTTAGAATAAATGATCCAGCACTACAGTCCTGGGGGCTCCAGCTGTCCTATTCTCTGCCCAGACATCCTAAGGACCAAGGGGATCAATAACCCATCAGTAAACACTTGCCACAGGCTGAGAAGCCTTGATCCAAAACTTCCACTGTTATGACAGCTCATGAAGTGACCCAGATAGCATCACCTGCTGCACTGCTGCTTTCCTGAGCACTTTGATAGCCTACTAGCAACTGATGGCTTGCTGGCTGACCCCTTCGTAAAGCAGTGGCAGTGTGTCTGTTTGCTGAAGCTCTCTCTACAAAAATGTGAGGCCAATGGAGAAACATTCCCTGGTTTCCCTCACTGCTGTACTTTCTGTCAGCATCCTTGCTCACTCGCCCAACCTGTTACGATTTCCTAACATGCTGAGGAAGATGCTCCTTCTCTATGAATCATTCAGGAGTGTCCACAGCAGAACTAATTGAGTTCCAAATGCCACAACTTTCTGGGGGGAAACGTCTTCTGATTTACCCACATCCTGTTCCAAGAAGCATTCACTCCAGGTGGGTAGTAGAACCTAGATGATGCCCTAGGTCACTCTGTTCCAGGGCCCAGAGTTTAGTCTCAGACTCTTCACTCCAACTTTCCTTTACTGAAGACCTGCCCTTAATTAGGATGGATTCTCTTAGTCTATCAGGTGCATTTCTCTTCCAATCTCCCCTACCAAAAGAAAAAAAAGAAGGACTCAATTTTCAACAAACAAGGTATTGTTTACCTGAGCCAGAAGGCTGACAATGCAAAGAGAGATAAGTGGATAGACCATATAGATAGGCAGAATACAGGATTGGTATGACTTGAGATGGGATGAAGGTAGAGGTGTGGAAGCCAGATTTTGATTTGGGGAATTATGATAAATGCTAGTACCATAAATGGGAGAAAAAAATAAAACAGAATAAGAAATAGGTTTAAGTGACAGGCTGACTTTACTTAAATCTGAAATCTCCACATAAATGTGTAATATGCACCTGATATTAAGGTAAACTTTGCTTCAGTTAAGGTATTGACATGGAATAAACAACTGAAGCCATGAGATTAGATCACTCAAGGAAGTCTTGATATTATGTTACAAAGAACTTTGCATGTGTCTCTAAATAATACAATTTAAGGAATAAACAGAAACAACTGGATGAGCAAAATAGTCTTAAGGGGAAAGGTAGGAAAACCGGAGGCATGTTAAAGAATCCAAAGGAAAAGAACATTTTAAAGACAATAGTCAAGAACATCCAGTGCCACTGAACACGTTCACTGAATTCAATCACTTAGCAGGTCATTGATTACTTTTGAGAGTAGGTAGACTGGAGAGACAAGAAAAATGCTGATGTTAGCTCCCAAGTCTAAAACTTATGAGGAAATGAAGATGAAACATCCACATTAGAGACCTGCAGGAGCAGCTGTCTTCTCACAGTAGAATTAGTCCTAAATCAAGCACAATAGAAGAAACAATGAAGAAACAAAAGATTTATCTTCACTATGAATTGGGGATCGCAGAGTACAGGGTGGGAAAGTTTAGGCAGAAAGGGAGATGGACTCATAGAAGAAGGAGAAGGAGAATCTCATTATGGGAGAGGATGAATCAGAGGTTAAAAATGAGAACAATAAAAAAAGAATGACATGTAAAAGAAAACAGTGTGTTTGACTATCTATAAGCTTTCCAAATGTTTAATTCATGGGAGAATTTAGGTGGATGGTGCTGTAGAAAGAAAAAAGGAGAGCATAAGGATTCCCAGAAATTGCAGAATAAGTTTGCCATGTCTTGGTTGGAAGTTCTTCTAAGAGGGAACTAGTCCTGGTGAGTAAACTAACACTAGAATGATTTTGCACATGACTCAGACTCACATTAGAAAAAAATCAGCAGCTTTTGATGGTAGGATGTTGTATTCTAGAAGCAGTCAGGCAGAATCCTAATGATTTGCACAAGACTTCAAGAAGAGGCTCTGAGTTCCAGACTTCTGACACAAAGGCGCCTGAGTAATAGCAATTGGTCTTTTCTAGACCTTGCAATTATTTCCTAAATTCTCCATCTCAGACACACTAATCTCCTGCAATTCATTCTCTTCAACTCTTCTATTAATCTTTCTAAAATGTAAATATGATTGCATCAGTTGCCCATTCTTACAACAAGCCACCCTACAATATACTGCCTAAAACAACTTCATTTATTTATTTGGCCCATGAATACAGAGGAGATGATTTGAGATGGGTTATATCTGATAGTTGTTCTACTGGTCTCAAATGGACTCCTCCGAATATTTGCTGCCTGCTAGACATTGATGGCTTCACTCAGACGTCTTGTAATTAGGTGGCTATCATCTGAAACTGGCTACTTTGTGTTGATCTTGCCCGGAAGGACTGGCGCATCTGAGACTCCTCTTCTTCCACGTCTACTTATTGTACTTCTCTACTTTCAAGAAAAATGTTAGATTTTCCTTCTTTATGAAATCTTAACTGGCTCTGCAAACCAGTTATTTATACCAACTCTCAAGGCTTCCACAGCCAATCTATTACACATACTTCTGATAGCAATTATTTCACTGTATTATCATCACTATTAAAATGCACACATCCTCATCGGTATGTTGAAGACAGAGACTTTATCTTTACGTAGACTTTACCTAGCATAGTGCTTATACACATCATAGAAATACTCAATAAATATGTTCTGTGTAAAGGAATATCTGATTGTATAGTCTTCTTTCACATCCTTCTCCAAGTTTCAGGACTGAAAGGAAAGACTTCTACTGAGGGAATTTCATCCCCCAAAATGAGCAGGAATGTTTTCTTGAATTCAGCTGCAATGTTGAGCGGGCCACTCCTCTTGGTTACACAAAAGGAATCTACAAAATACAGAATAGCCTAATCTAAAATATATTGGAAACAATGGAAAATTTTCTTTACCATCATGAATAAGGAAAACATATGAAAACAAAAAGCCTTCATCATTGGAAGACATAGAAAATCTTGAGCACGCTGAGATCTGTTACTTGGATCCAAGGTACTATGACTCATGTTTCTGACTTACAATGTAGAAAATTCAAAATTTTTCCAGTCTGTAGAGAACAAACAATGGTGTCTCCCCCATTCTCATTACAAAGCATGTTCCTATAGGACAATCTATGTTACGGCTTTTGCATCATGAAGACTGTTATATTCTGGCCACAAGGCAGCTTTGATTCTCAGGGCCTGGCCTGAGACCTTCTGCTTACAAGATAGCTTCCCCAAGTCAGGCCCGAAAGAGATAAGAGGGCTCAAAACAAACTGAGTTTAAGGCCGTTTTCCCCAAGAGCTCCCTGAGACCAGCACCTGATGAGACAAGATAAAGAAGGCCACGAGATGCCTATGTGCTGAGGAAAATGACCCTCTAGACTGCCCCCCTCTTTTCTACCTCCCCACACCCACAAAAAATTGAACAAAGAACTCACTCTTTTCCTCTGCCACATGCTTGCACCCTATAAATCCCCCACCCTAACAGCCCCAGAGAGCTTCCCTTTGTTCCTGAGAAGTCTCCTCTCTGTCTGCGTTTGCTCTCTAAGTAAAGCCTGCTTGTTGCTGCTTTGACATAATGTCTCATTCTTTTTCTAGTTCAAATTATTAACAAAAACTTCCACCTTCAGCAATAGTACCTGGTCAAGCTCAGTTCTAGGTGTTAACTGAGATCCATGGGATGGCTAGGTCCTTCTCTCTCCAAATGGCTTCCTCCTAAACATGGCTGCTATGTTCCCAAAAGGAACATTCCAAGAGACGAATTCACATACACACACACACACACACACACACACACACACACACTCGTGCACACATGCATCCATATAGATATGGACATGGCAAAGAAGAAAATCAGAATAAAAAAAACTATAATCTTGTCTATAGCTATTCATGATAGTGCTTTTGTTTTCTAACTCTCTTCTCCCTACCCCTTCTCAAAATTATGTTTTCATTATTAGTCAGCTAGGTTTTTCCCTGTGTGGTGACTAAATTTTAATTCATGAAGGATCCTGCCTGTACAGAATTAATTTATACCACTTGACAAAGCAGTACACTAGGGGGCAGCCAACTTGTCAGTGAGTTCTACTCATACTTCCCTCTCCAATGTTTCATACCAGAATTAGTCAGGTTTATTGTCTAGATCAGTCACTGGAGCAAACATAATAATCCTCATTTTTGGCTGATAATTCAGTGGTTTGAGGAGTCCAAATGAATAAGGATAAATCTTACCTTCTAATTCAATATGCAACTTTCTGTATCATCTGGTAGAAATATTCCTCCCTAGCAACACACAGCATTTTAGGGACAGAAAAGGAACTATTTCTAGCACATAGTCAGATATCACTAAGGACATGCCACCTCACTTCCATCTACTAGTCCCTTATCGGAGATAAGGAGACTAATCGGAGATAATCTTGCTACTGGTTCAAAGCAGGGAATATAGCCTAGAGGACAATATCCAAAACACACAACTGCAACCTCTCACCAGACAATGGTAATTATTTCACCACTCCACCATTTTCAAAGACAAGAGCTAGGAGATCTGTAATATAGGGAAAGGCAGGAAATCTGGGAGACACTGCCTACTAAAGTAGGGCCTCTGTCAGGAGCAAAATGGTGCACAATCCCATAATAGTGTAAAAGAAAATCAGAAAGTTCATGATGGGCAAGCAAATCCCTGCATATAATAATTGTCTATTCTACACAGTAGAAATGCTTAACATACTGAGCTGGGATTATATTTTTATGTGACGGTCATCTTTTGCACTTGCTTAGTGAAAGTTTTTTCCACTAGAGACCTTCTGATAAGCTTTTATACAGAATTTAAATGGTCTTACATCTACATACATTCACTGTATTTTTATTTCATTCTTCTAATTTCCTTCACCTCACTGTGAATCTATCACCCACAGCCTGAAAGCATTATAGTTATTGAGTTCAGGCCATTTCTAGGTCTAGGCT
>PVJO010033464.1:0-12010 GCA_004026905.1 Hystrix cristata
TGTAGTTGAGGCTGGCCTTGAACTCACTATGTAGCCCAGGCTCACTTCAAACTTGTAGCGATCCTCCTGCCTCAGTCTCCCAATCAAATTTTCTTCCTTAGGAATTATTTTATGCAATGATACCTCTGAGTACTTAAAGACTTCCCATTGTTTACAATGGGCTTCTTTCCACTCTGAATTCCTTCATGTTACTGGGCTGTTGTATACTCATGGTTAACTTCTTCTGTGATATTTTTTAATGTCTATGATGATTACTGGAGTAAAGTCTTTTACACTGTGTGTACACACACATTTTGACAATGTACTGAAGGCTTTCACACATGTCTTACATACACAGGCTTTCTCACCAGTGTGAATTCTTTCATACGACAGTAACTGTGTGTACTTAATGCTTATCCACATTGTTTACATAGATTTTCTATTCAGTGAATTCTTTCATGTATTTCACAATGAGAAAGCTTTCTCAACAGTGTATTTTTTATGTATTTGACAATAACTGTGTCTCCTAAAGGCTTTATCATATTGCTTGCAATGTACAGGGCTTCTCTCCAGTGTGAATTCTTTCATGTATTTGACACTGCGTACACTGAAGGCTTTCTCACGATGCTTTCATAAAGTTTCACACCAATATGATTTATCTCTGTATTTGACAGTACATGTATGCACTAAGTGGTTTCCCATGTAGCTTACATACACAGGCTTTCTCTAGTGTGATTTCTTTCATATATTTAACAATAATTGTGTGTACTGATTTCCATATTGCTCACATACATAGTGTCTCACTGCAGTTCTTTCTTCCTTTTTTGAGACAGGGCCTTGCTATGTATTTCATAGGGTTTTTTTGTTTTGTTTTGTTTTTTGGTGCTGGGGATCGAACTCAGGGCCTTGTGCTTACAAGGCAAACAATCTAACCACTGAGCTAAATCCACAGCCCCATTGCTATGTATTTCAGACTGGCTTTGGACTCACTGTATAGCCCAGATTGACCTCGAACTCTCAATTATTCTCCTGCCTCAGCCTCCAGAGTGCTGGGGTTACAGGTGTACACCACCACACCCAGATTTATGAATCTTTAGGTATTTAGTTAACTCTGTGCTATTATTGTTGATTGTTAGTGGAGGTATAATTGCTGTATTTAGCAGATATTTGCTGTTTATGCATATTTAGTGTACCTTAGTGTTTATGTAATAATTATAAATCTCTTTTCTATGGTTAAGGATAGTGCATTATTGGTTTTTATGGTATGTCAATAACCAATTTGTCCTCGGTGGTGTTACTGTTGCTGATTTAGAAGCTATTACCAGGTGGGACTGTTGTTGCTATTAATACATTTTCTGTATATGCCAATATCTGGAGTGCATTTGTGTCACTGACAATATTGCTATGCATTCCCAGATTATTGGGTACTGGGCCAATTATGCTGTATCATCCACTCACAAATTAATGGGGGTGGTTTGGTCTTGGGACTGAGGCAAAGGTCTATACATAGTCATGTCCAGAGTGGATCACTGAAAAGTAGACATTTACTAATGAGGTGTCTAAACTAGCAAAAAAGTCTTTCCAACCCATAAACCTCAACACATACATGCACGCACACACACACACGAAATATTGAATAGACAAGGCAACAAAATAACAAAATGCCCCCCAAAACTCCCAATTCCCCCAAAGATGATCCATGGGCCCAGTGGGGAAGAAATCAAAATTGAATTATTTAAAATGGTAAAAGAGAAAAAATAAGGTTCTCAGCAAGCTCAAAGATATAAATAGATAATAGATTTCATAAATAAAATCAATGACTTTACAGAAGACAGTAATAGACTGGTAACCGAGCTAAACAAAATGATACAAACATGAATGAGCAGTTTAGCAAAGAATTAGAATCCATGAAAAGGTACCAAACAGAAATCCAGGAGATTAAAAATTCTATTGAAAGTATGGGCAGCAGAAGTGACCAGTGTGAGGACAGAGTGTCAGAACTAGATGACAGGGCTGATGTTACAGACCAATTATTCAGAGATATCTTAAAAACAAGAGGATATGAAAAATGGATCCAGCAGTTGCTAGAAGAAACAAAGAAGACTAAACTATGATTAAGTGGAGTTAGTAAAAAAGCAAAAGGCACAACAAATGGCATTTACATCACCACAAGTTTGAAGACAGGCTAGGCTGAGTTCAAGGCCATCCTGAGGCCAGAGTGAGTTCAAGACCAAAAAAAAAAAATTTTTTTTTCTTTTTAACATACAGATAAGTGAGGCATATAGAACTTCAAATAGCCATAAAACCAGAAAAGAATTTCTTTTCTCATGTCATGTCATATCATATCATGTCACCTCTCTATGACACTTCATAGTCAAAATGCTTGAAGTCCAACACAAGAACAGAATCTTAAAAGTTGTTAAAGAAAAGAAATGAATTACATATGAAGGTAAGCCCATTAGAATTATAGCAGACTTCTCAACACAAACCTTAACAATCAGGAGAACTTGGAGTGAGGTGTTTCAAACCCTAAAAGAAAACAACTTTCACCACAGACAAGTAAAATATTTCCATGACAAAGAGCTTCAGAACATTGAGGCAACCATGACAGTACAAATAAAGTCACTCATACAAATATCTGAAATATCTGGGTCCTAGATTTCAATTCTTTTGTATATGCTATGGTTTGAACTTAGCTTTTCCTCATGCAAAGCTCGCATTAAAGATCACCCCCACTGTGAAGTATTAAGAGGGTGAAAACGTAATCTGACTATGGTGTTTAGAGGAGGGACTTCTGGGAGGCATACAGAATAAGATAAGGTCGTCAGGGTGGAGCCCCCGTGATTCAGTACTGATGGATTTAAAGAAGATGGAGAGAGATTAGAAGATAGAACATTCGTGCTTCTTATCTCTTGTCATTTGATGCCCTGTACCATCTTGGAACTCCGCCAGCAAGAATGCTGTATTAGTTGAGAATATTTAGAGAGACAGAAACATAAGATACTTGTATAGATTTATTATGGCAGTAGACACATATGATTATGGAGACCGAGAGGTCCCATGATGGGTCCTCTGCAGGCTGGATTCCCTGAGATGCTAGTAGCATGGCTCAGTCCAAGTCTCAATGCCACCAGAAGTTGATGGTGTATCTCTTTTAAAAAGCCTGAGTACCTAGGGAGGAAGCTACTGGTGTTAAATCCTGGTGTCCAAAGGCCAGCAAACCTGTAGTTCTGATATCCAAGCAAGAGATAAATGTGTCCCAACTACCAGGGGGAGATGTCAAGTCGCTTTCTATATTTATTCTTTTTGGGCCCCAGCCTATTGTATACTGCCCACTATATTGATGGCAGGTCTTCCCTGCCTAGACCACTTAGACTCACATGCCACCATCCCCTGGAAACACACTCACAGACACACCCAAAATAATGTTTCACCATGTTTCTATGTATTCCTTAATTCAGTCAAGATGTTAGCTAAAATTAACCATCAGAAAGGTCATTACCAGTTATGGTTCTTGATGGTAGACCAGAGTCAAGATCCAAAATAAACCTCTTTTCTTTATAATGTACCTGGTCTGTGGTATTACCATCAGAGAATGGATTAATATAGTGTACTTACCTAGAAGAAGGATTACAGCATTAAATGGTAATGTCATATTTAATCTTTTCAGGAACCTCCATATTGCTTTGTATAGCAGCTATACCACTTTACATTCCCACCAACAGTAGACAAAGATTCCTGTTTCTTCACATCTATGCTAATGCTTGTTTTTTTTTGCTGTTCAGTGTTTTTTTTTTTTATCATGAAAGGGTGTTTAATTTTGTCAAATGCTTTTTGTGCATCAATCAAAATGATAATGTGGGGTTCCCCTTCATTCTATTACTAGAGTGTGTTACACTGATTGATTTTTGTTTGTTAAAACATCCCTGCATTCCAGGAATAAATGCCACTTCGTTATGGTGTATAATCCTTTTAATATGTTGCTGAATATGGTTTAATAGTATTTTGTGGAGCATTTTTGAATCTTAATATTTTAGTGCCAGGAGGAACTGCAGCGTATTTTCCACTGGTAGTTAGAATTGAGAGTAAAAATTTAAGTTAAAAACTTGGAAAAACAGATTTTACATATTGTCGTGTTATGGTCCACACTTTAACAATAATTATTAATGAAAAAGGCAATGAGCTTGACATTCCACATCTGTGACAGGCAATAACTATTCTACGAATGTGACAGAACAGCTTGATTTTTTTCTTTCAAAAGAAAATACATGCATAGGAAAATCATGGATCTGGAATTAATTTCTTTCACTGAGAGATAATTTAATATTTAACTATTACTTTACAGGTTAAATTGTTAAAATTAACCAGTCATAAGGATTGTATATGAATTTTGTAAATATATCATCAATTCATTTTGAATAAAAGTTAGGAATGAATACCCTGAATTTATGGAAATTGCTTTAAATTTATTCTTCCATTTCCATTAAAACATCTCTGAATCTGGTTTTGTTACCATGAGAACACAGACATAGTCATAGTTTAGATGTAAAATTTGTATGGAAAGTAGTGCTTTTGTCAGTCCAATCTGGTTTAACAATCAAACAAGAAGGAATCGCTTGTGTCACACTAAAAGCATTAATTCTTTTTACATGTATTATTCATTGCGTTCACACACATTTAATATGCAAAATATAAACTCAGTTTTTCTTTAAAGTTGTAGAACCAGAATATATGAGCAGAATAGTCAGTTTCTGTAATGAATGCTGAATGGCAAATTTTCCCTGAACAAAGATTAATAGTTTTAAAGTCATTTTTTTCTGTTAGGTTCTTTCTGATTGCTTAGTGAAGTCTCACATGTTTGTTTTCTGCTGCTTAGTCTGCTCGCCACTGACCAAATCAAAGGTCATATATTTCATTAAAAAGGAAAAATGATTTATTCAAAGCTACCTCCAAGGTGATGGAGAGGCTTATACACCTCAAATCACTGTCTGCCTGTGTACAGGTGGGCAGGTGTCTTTTACAGTAAGGAATAGAGGGGCATGGAACACAGAGACACTGCAAATGTTCACACTCGCTTTACCACTTTCAGCCATCTTCAGCTCCTCCTCCTCTTTCTTTTTTTTTTTTTTTTTTTTTTTTTGGTGCCAGGGATCCAACTCAGGTCCTTTAGCACTCTAACCACAGAGCTAAATCCCCAGCTTCCTCCTCTTTCTTGTGGAAGAAAAAACAGGCTTCATCCTCCTAGTCCTGGCATTTGCATATTCTGTCACTTCTTTTTGGTGGAAAGGTGGTGGGTGGTGAGCTATGTGCTCAGCAGGAGGAAGTTAGGAGTTCTATTTTACAGTGCCAGTTATTTGTTAATTTTAACTTTTTGAGAAAAAATTTATTTTGTATTTTAAAAAATTTTCCAGTTTATTTATTTTTGTTTTTTGAGACAGGGTCTCACTATGTAGTTCAGGCTTCCTGTCACTTATTTTTTTTATCTTAATTTAGTCAATACCAGTGATCGGAGGAAAAACAGTCCCTCATTATACACAGTAATACCACTCTGTTTTAGCATTCTCTTTGGTGGCAGATGTCCTTTTATTCATTGTGCCTGACAGTGTCCTTAGGCGATCATCAATTTTCATTTTTTATTAGTAATACATAAAAATTGCACGCATTTTGAGTAATTGGTACATATACATATCTCATTTTAATGACAATTATTTAATAAATGAAAGAACTTTCAATCCTTGCTGGTGGGTTAGGGCCTTCAAGAAGTGTCTATTATAACTCCTTGGTACTAACATTTACTGAAGTGTATTAAATTCTAGGACCTGTGCAAACCCCATTTTGGTCTCCGGGTTTAATCTTGGTCCCCCTCGTGCCAGGGGCGTGCCCAGCACCACGGCCCGCCTCACCTGCGAGCTCCTTGGTTGGGCTGGGCCCCCCTCACCTCCAAGTCCCACCCGAGCCCCGCCCCCGGCACTCAGGGCCGTGAGTTTGCGCATGCGCTCGCAACAGTGGCCTCGCTGTGGCCTCTGGAGGGAGTGGGGGTGGGACAGTGGACGGGTGCAGGTTGTTGGGTTGTAATAGTTTTGTATAGTACTAGACTCCTATTAAACATATGCTTTTGATACGTGTAAGTACAGCACTACCCCAGTTCATCAGCTGAATTCGTTCCATGATTCTGGAAAAGATGGCCACGTTCGTGTGGGAAAGGTGGCCGTGGTCATGTTCGTCACCTGATGCAAGGTTTGCAAACAAAAACAAAATTTTGCCTAACTCTTCTGTTTGTGAACCAACTTGTTCTCAAACAAAATCGTTCGTGAACAGAGGTACCACTGTGTTTGCATAAACCCATTTTGTGGATTTTTTCATTTTTTTATAGTATGTGATGCACAGATGTTATGAATTTTGATGTAGTCTGAGTTTTTGCTATCTCAGCTAAACGTACTTTCAAGCCCAAGTTCATAAAGTTTTACAGCCCTTTTTTCATCTGAAATGTTTATAGTTTCGTTGTTAAAGTTACTTTGGTTTTTGATTAGTTTTGAGTTAGGCTTTGTATATATGAGGTAAGAGTTGGACTTAATTGTTTTGTGTGTGGATATCCAGTTGCATCAGCACCATTTGTGGAAGAGATTTTCTTTTCTTCACCGAATAGTCTTGGAATTGTTATCGAAAGCCAGTTGACCAGAGATACACGGGTTTATTTCTGGACTGTCGGGTCTACGCCTTTCCACCTATTCTAGTCCATTCTAGTCCATTTATATGTCTTGGGCTAATACCACCGTGTCTCATTTACTGTAGTTTTGTAGCAGGTTTTGAGGTTGGAATTTGAATCCTGCAACTTTGCTCTTAGTAAGATTGTTTGGGCTTTTCAGGAGCAGTTGTTTTGGCAATTCTGTATGAATTTTAAGGTCAGGCTTTCTGTTTCTGCAAAGAAAGGCCATTGAGATTTTATTGGGGACTGCATTGAATTTGTAGATTGCTTTTTTGATTATTGGAATCATAATATTGAGTATTTTAATTCATACATGGGGGTGTCTTATGGGTCTTTAAGACTTCAACCTTTTGTAGTTTGCAGTGTATATATCTTATATTTCCTTGGTTAATTTTATATTTCTAAGTGTTTTATTCTTTTTCCCCCCTCTCTTACAAGAGCTCAGTGGAATGTGTAGGCTGACCTCAAACTCTTGGCCAGAGGTGGACCTGCTGCTGCTTCGGCCTCCTAAGTAGTTGGGAGTACACACATGCGCCTGGCTGCAGTACTTTATTCTTTTTGGTGGTCTGGTAAATTGTTTTCTTAATTCTGTTTTTGGATTGTTCATTGCTAGTGTATAGAAATAAAGCTGATTATTGAACATTTTATAACTGACAATATTGCTGAATTCCTTCATTAGTTCTAATTTAGTGTGTGTGTATACTTTTGGAATATCTGTATATAAGGTAATTGCACCTACAAATTGAGATAGTTTTACTTTTTAATTTAGATGTCTTTTTGCAATATTGGATATTGAACCCAGGGAATTCACACTGAGTCAGCAACCCATCTTTTAAAAAAGTTTTTGGGATAGGTTCTTACTAAATTACCCAGACTGCACTTGAATTTGAGATCCTTCTGCCCTCAGCCCTCCAGACGGGTAGGATTATAGGTATGTGCCCCTATATATGACATATTGTTTTTCTAATACTTAAGGAATATAATCATTTTAGTAAAAAGAAAAATTGAAAAAAGAGTAATTTTATATTGTAGTTGAGGTTTTCTAATTTTTTTTTAAGTTAAAGGTTTTTTATTTTTTTTTTATCGTTTTTGTTTTGTTCTGTTCTGTTAGTTTTTTGTGACAGGATCTCACTATGTAGTTCCGGCTGTGTAGCCCAGGCTGGCCTAAAACTCATGGTGCTCCTCCTGCCTCATCCTCCCAAGTGCTGGGATGACAGGTGTGTGCCACCACTCCTTGTGATTTATTTGCTTTTAATTTAAAATCTGGTTATGAAAATATTCTCTATCTCTCTGTCTTTGTCTCTGCCTCTGTCTCTCTTTCTCTGTCTCTGTCTCTCTCTCTCTGTCTTTAGGTTTTTGGTTTTTGGAGACAGGTCTGCTGTATAGCTCAGGCAGCCTTGAACTCTTGGTAATTCTGCCTTAGCCTCCCAAGTGCTGGGATTACAGACTATAGGCATGTGCCACCTTGCCTGGCAAAACTGTTCTTTTGTAAAGTTTTTTTTTTTTAATTAGTGTGTATTAGTTGTATAGAATAATGGTTTTGTTTTGGCATATTTATGCATGCATATAACTTACTTCATTTTTGTCCCCCGGTTACCTCTCTTCACCTTCCTTCCACTGTCCTGATCTTGCTCTTCTCTAATAGTCTCTGTTGTACTTTTGTCTTTAGGACTCTATTCAACATTCTGGCTTATTTTGCCTAACGCAATTGCTATGGTTTAGACCTAAAAATTCTAAATCCCACACCTCGTAAGTTCAGGGGACAGGCTTTTGGGAGGATATTTAATCACAGGGCACTAAATTTATCCGTGGATAGATTCACTGGTGAGATTCTAGCCGAATGTACTGCTGGGTGGTGGGCCTCGTTGGAAGAGGTGGTCACTGGGCCCCTGACCTAGAAGGGTGTATTCTTTTTCTGGCCTCTTCCCCCCTCGCTCTTCCTGCCTCCTCTCTGCTTCCTGGCTGCCTTGTGCATTGGGCAGCTGTCCCTGCCGTGCCCTTCCACCCTGCTGCTTCTGCCTTGGGACCAGCTGACCACGAACTGGACTGTTTTTATTTTTCCAATGTTAAGTTTTTTGAGTTCTTTATATATGCTAGTTATCCTGTCAGAAGAGTAGCTGGAAAAGATTCTCTTTCTCCCATTTTGTGGGCTGTCTCTTCGCTGCATTGTTTGCTTTGTCGTGCAGGATCTTCTTAATTTGATGTAGTCCCAATTTGTTGATTCTTGCTGTTACTGTGTTTCCTTTGCTATTGTCCTATTTAGGAAGTCTTTGACTGTGACTTCAAGGATTTCTCATTTTCTTCTAGCCCTGAAACAATTTTCTAAGATATGAAACAGGGTTGGGAATGTCTAGCATGTGTGAAGCCCTGGGTGAAAACCCCAACATTAGCAAAAAAACAAAAGCAAAAACACAACATCTTAGAAAAGTGATAAGCCATAAAGTTGCATCTGGATTTTAATTGTGCAACATAGGAGAATACCACAGTGTCTTTAGATACCTAAGGTGTATCATTCATATTAAAAACATTTTTTTCCTCTCCTTTTAATGTAGAAATGTTACAGGGGTGTAGTAAATGAAACAGAGCAAAATTTTTTAGTTTCTTTAAATATTCTCTTGTAGGTCTATATGAAAATATTTTTCAGAGTTGGGTATGGTGGTACACGTCTATAATCCTAGATACTCAGAAAAGGAAGGCAAGAGGACAACAAGTTCAAAGCCAGCTTGGGCAACTTTGACTGTCTCAAAATTAAGGTGAAACAAGGCTGCAGATGTAGCTTAGTGTCAGAGTGCCTCAGTTTGAGCCCCCAGAACCCCATCCCACATACACACAAGAGGAAATTGTGGTTTAAAACCTGTAGTGTATGGGGAAGGAGTTACAAGGACACAGGGGACGGGGGAAGGAAGAGGTATTATGTCCTACAAGGGATAGTCAGCCATGTCTAGATACATTTTTGGTTCTCACAATTGGGTAGAGGGGCTGGGAACTTAGCTCAGTGGTTAGAGTGCTTGCCTTGCAAGCACAAGGCCCTGAGTTCGATCCCAAGCACCAACAAAACAAAACAAAAAACAATTGGATGGAAGTTTCTACTGACATCTATTTAATCAGTAGAGGCCAAGAATGCTGATAAATATCCTACCATGCGTGAGACAGTTCATCAGAGGAAAGAATTACTGTCTCAAAACATGCCAGGGAGGTGGCATATGCCTGTGATCCCAGCACCCAAGAGGCTGAGGCAGGAGGAATGCTGTGAATTTGAGGCGAGCCTGGTCTACCCAGTGAGACTTTGTTTCAAAACAAACTAAAAAAGAAAGCCAAATTTGAGTGATCCTGATCTAGATTGTAATGCTTTTCATTTTCGGGGTGTCTTAGTTACTTTCTTGTCATTGAGGTAAAATACCCACCTAATTTAAAGGAAGAGAGGTTATTTTGGCTCTCAGTTTTTAGGGGTTTTGGTCCATAGCCTGCTGGCCTCAAGGCAGGGTGGCCTGGCAGAGGAGAAGCTGCTCAGTGTCTTGGCTTCCTGGAAGCAGAGAGGAATGGAGGAGGAGCCAAGAAGGGAGATAGATGCTTCAGGCAGGCCCACGGTGACCCATCTGTTCTGACCAGAACCCATGTCCAACAGCAAGTCCACACGAAGCCCCCATAATCCAATCACTTTTCAAAGCCCCGCTCACGAGTGCACGAGGCTCTTGGGGGACATCTAGATAGAAACCATAGTGCAAGGTGTTTCATATCACTCAGAGTTTACCAAGTCTCTGTGTTTAGTGTATTGTATTCAAGATTGTTAGATTTCTGGTATTTTTAAAAATTGTAATAAAATCTGCATAAAACTTACCATGTTTAATATTTTTAAGTGCACAACTCAGTGCCATTAAGTACATTTACAGTGTTGTACAGCCATCAGAAGTATTTCCAGAGCTTTTTCAGCATCCTAGACAGAAATCAAGTCCATTAAACAGTAACTCCTCCTTCCTTTCTATCCCCAACCACTGGTAACTTCTTTCTGTCTCTATACATTTCCCTGTAGATGTGGAATGATACAGTATTTGTCCTTTGGGGGATTTTTGTATATATGCTTCAGTTTTTACCTTAGGATTTTCTCCTGTTCTTTTCATTACAGAGCAGATTTCTCATCTGGAGAATGTTTTATTTACCATAGAACATTTTTATGAATTATAAGTCTGATAGTGATTTTTGTTTTTCTTTGGGTTTGTTTTTTTTTTTTTGGTGCCGGGGATCGAACTCAGGGCCTTGTGCTTGTGAGAAAAGCACTCTAACCACTGAGATAAATCTGCAGCCTTTGGTTTTCTTTGTAACCAAGATTGAAATGAATTACAGTGTTTGAAACTTTTATTTTAAGGATTTTTTTTTCTTATAGTTTATTTAGTTTTACTTGGAAAGTGTAAAAACAATGCATATTAAAGACCTTGGATACAGTGCCCCATAATAAATTTTACCCATACATAATACTTTGAATTTTTTTCTTCTTAAAGTCCTGGAAATGCGGGACTCCATCTTTGGAGCGAGGCTTGAGCTTGCAGGTCAGGTGCTTCCGGTAGGGATTTGCGCTGGCTTGGCCCGTGCACTGGCAGGGTAAACGTCAAATAGGGTGGGGAAACACCTTGCACTGAAAACATTGTTACCTCTCTCCCTCAGTGTCTTCTTCTTTTTTTTTTTTTTCCCTTTCCTTTTCCCATTTCTCTTCTGATATAAGCCATCACTATCTGGTAAAGCCAACAATACCCACACCACTAAGGAAAATCTTAGAGACATAAACTATAGGGAGAAGTGGGTGGGCTACCAAGGATCTCCCAGATTACTGCAGTCTGACAACTGCCCCCAGACTTCATGTTGGGAGGACAGGATCAACATAGTACCCAGCACTGACCACTGCAGGCATAGTAGGGCTAATGAGCACAGAATCAGGTTTTGGCCTGTGCCCCTCACAGAGTGGTGGCCATCAGAGAAATCCCACCGTATGTGTATGTATGCATAATATATGTATATATTGGTTTTGTTTCTCCTTATTTTCTCTTTCTCCTACTCATCCTGATACCTGTCCAATACATTCTCTTATCTACATATTCTTTCTTGTTTTTGTTGTTTTGATTTTTACTTTTATTGACTCCGGCTTGGCTCATATCTTTCCTTCCTTAAGCAAATGCTGTTTTTCCTTTTCTTCTTGTTTTCTCTCTCTTTTTCCTTTTTCATATGAGTAAATATTGTATAGAATTTACATAGTTTGACCCACTACTATCACCTTTCACTGTTTGTAAACTATCTATGCAAGTTTCCCAAAGCATAAGTAATATCCTATTGTAA
>PVJO010033465.1:0-11898 GCA_004026905.1 Hystrix cristata
CAGGAAAATCGAGCCTGGAGTTTGGCCACGGAAGGGACATGAGGATAGACAATCACGCCCAAACCGGGAGACAGTTCGCTACCTGAGACCCTGCATGGCTAGATTCTTCTGTCTGACTGATGAGTGCCCAGACTGTGGGTGCTGGCAGAAGAGAACGCCAAGGGGGAGAGATGGGACCAGCAGTGAGACCTAAACTGGAGATTCGATCATTCTTCCATTTATTGGGGAAAAAAAAAAAAGAGTTGAATTCTTCTGATCTCAGCAGATTGTTGAGAGTATTTGGTGAAAAATGGTGCTAAGACTGCTGATTCACATGCCTTCTGCTTAGCTCCAGGCCTCCTTCCCTGTGTTGGTTGTTCTAATTGCTTCCCCCGTTTTGAGGTAATTTCTTCTCCCTTTGTCATTTCCATTTAGGCCCATCTACTGGGATGATCTCAGAACTCCAAGCTGTGTGGCCTTTCAGGGGACACCTGGCCCATCCCTGGGTGCTGTTAGCTGGAAGATGAGCACTGTGCTTTTCACTCATTCTCACTATCTATGCATTCACCAGGATGGTGAACGCTGCTCTAAGGTTTCTGCGCTTCAGCAGTGTCTGTGTAGATGCAACATCTTGGCCTCTTCTTTCTATCCTTCATGACAACTTCCCAAACACAACAACAAGCCTCTCTTTTACCTAAGGAGCAAAACTGCAAGAAGAAATACCCTAAGCTATAGATGTAGACATTTCATATGATCAGGCATAAGCCAAAAGGAATTCTTTTATAACTTCGTAATTATCCCAGAAGTTCCTTTTTCTGGAGAGGTACAACATATAGAAACATGTTGAACAAACTTCGCATACATTTTTCAAAGCACAAACGCAATGGTGTACACTGATTGCAGGCCCAAAAATGACTGAAAATGCTCACCATCACGTAATTTAAATGAGGCGAAACAGGTTTTATTTACTGCACTGCTTCAAAAAAGATTCATTCTTCTGCAATGTAAAAGGCACTATGTATTTAAGATTTTTCTAAGCATTCTGGTTGTGTTGCAAATCTAATTTAATACTGTGCTTCATTGCCATACCAAATACTGTAAAGGGATTCTTTAATGCAATATGATAAGCACATGAAAGTTTTCATCAAACGATATAAGTTCATAGTGGTTAAAGTGTAGTTATGAATCTTAAATGACCTCTGAAAAGGGAGTAAGGAAATGAGGATTTATTGAGGCCCTTTCTGCCTCTGTATTGAGAAGAAAGACAATCAGAGATGAGACGAGGAAGGAAAAGGAGATGTTTCTGAAAAATAATAACAGACTCCTTGCATCTAGTTATTGCCTAATGCAAGTTACCTAACTGTCCTTTTATGTGGATCAAAACATTAGAACGATTTTTTGCAAAAAGTTAGGCTTTGGTCATTTGCAATTAAAAACACTGTTTAGTATAAATTCAGATCAGATAGAACCAATTTTATCAGGCTGTCTGCTCTGCAGATGTCTGCATTTTTAGATATCTTCCTGCTGATGGGTCCAAGCAGGATACAGTCCACTGATCTCCCTCGTCTCTCTTCAGCTGGGGAATTCGCCTCAGGCCTTCTGACAACTGTGTGCTCTCTAAGGGACCAAACACAGTGCTCAGTTGTGTTGAAAGACTGTGTGAGTTTTGCGTTCCTTTAGCCCCTGTGTCTTTTCCTTGTGCTCAGAGTGTGGATGTGTCAAACCTCTGCCCATGGTAATTCTTGCCTACATATAGCGAACTTCCTTCTACCTTGAAACGGCTGAGCTAATCTGTAGAGACTATGCATGTAATAATAATCAAGAAAAGAATACATTCCCAAGCCCTCCTTGTTAGCACACAAATGTAATTCTGGTACTCTGGTAAGATGAGGCAGGAGGATCGCCAAGTTCAAGCCCAGCCTGAGCAGTAGAGTGACTTAGTCAGACCCTGTCTGAAAATTAAAAAATTAAAAAATAGCCAGGGATGTAGTGCAGAGAGAAGGCCCTGGATTCCTCCAGGACTGAAAAACAGTGTGTCATTATGGAGGACTGCAGCTCTTCAATTGCAGGAATGCATAGAGCCAGGCTGGCAAAGAAAGCAAAACTAAGAAATAAGAAACGGGGACATGGTGGTGCATGCCTGTAATCTTAGTATTCTGGGAGGCTGAGACAGGAAATTTGCAAGTTTGAGTCCAGCCTGAGCAAGTTAGCGAAAAATCTGTCTCAAAATTTAAAAATTAAATTTAAAAAAAAGGGCTGGAATATATCTCAGTGCAAAAGTCTTGAGTTCCGTGCCCAGTCACTCACACACACACACACACACACACACACACACACACAGGTGCATGTGCGTGCATGTGTGCACATGCCTGCACACAAAATAAGGAGCTGTACTCAAGGTTGTAAAATAAGATCAGAAGATAATTCTGAGAATAAAGTTGTATGTATCCTTGAGTGAGCATGCTCAGAAACAGACATGCATTGTATAAACTCTTCTAAACAGGCAACCATGCGTACAAATTTTCACGTAAGGAAAGTGAAAAGTGAAAGAAGTACAGGTAACACCAGTTTATCCAATTTTAATTAATTTGTTCAGTTTGGAACTGATAGGGTCTCCAACCATGATTAATTCTGCCTATGATTCCTAATCATAAAATAAAATAGCAATTATTATTGTTATGATTCAATTAATTAGAAAAATATAATTGATATGGCAAATAGAGCTAGCTAAATACAAATATTTAGACATAATACATCTAAAAAGCAAATTTACTATCATAAGTTCAATAAGTAAATGGCTAGAAAAACTAGGTTATCATCCTGTATATTTACACAGATTCGGCCATTCTTCAGATTGGACAGGAGTTTAAAGTATACTGAAGAACTAGCTGCTACTGGGCGGAATTCTGGCTCTATACACGTGCAGATTCACAGGCGGTGGCAGGGGCGAGCTCGTGTCTCCCCATTGTGTAGGAGCCCACCACACATTGTCACAGCTGACCCTCTAAGGGACCTTAGGCCTGAGGAGTTCTAACAACCTCTGTCATTTCAACTAAGATTCCTTGTAGAAAGACCCGGACTGTCGTTTCTGACTAGGCTATAATGATGGCTTGCTTCAGTTATATAATGCTACATAATTTTAGACAAATAAAAATACTACATGTTACATATTATAATGTACAAACTACATGTTACAGTGTTACCCATGTACAATGTTACACACATAAAATGTTACAAACTATGTGTTACAATACTAGTGGCTTTTTCACTGTTATGGCTCCCTTTATCCCAGTATATTGCTATTTGTATTTTTGCCTTCTTTTTGTTAAAATTCATTGCTCATTTATACATCTCCTAATGATACATTATTTATTTAGTTTTATCTATGTGTCAATTTTTTTCTTTCTTTTTTTCAAATTTTATTTTAATGGTACATTTTAGAGGTACATAGTGATAACGTTCATCATAGGGGATTTGTACCTGTACATGACACATCTTGTTGCTTCTTTTTTTTCCCATTCCCCTTCCCTTGCACTAAAATGTATTATATTAGGAAAGGGAAGAAAATGTCCAAATGGGAAAGGGAACAAGGGAGGGGGAAAGGAACAGAGGGACAAGAGAAATAAGAAAAGGAAGGAAAAAATGGAAACAAAGCTTTTGTATTTATGTGTCAATTTTGCAAAAAATGATATCATGCTATATATGTAGGTTTTGTGAATTACATTTACTTTCAAAAGTGTATTTTTAATATCCATTCCTTGTTGCATATGGTTCTAGTTCATTCATTTTATTACTATGTGATAGGCAGCGCATCAATGTATCAATTTATCATGGACACTATTACACATTTTAGTGTTTTTCTACAATAAGCAATAATACTAGAACTTTTAATTTTTATATGCATTTGATACACATTTGCAGTAATTTATTTAGGGTGTATTTTGAGGAGTTGAGGGTTACAGGGCCTATGAATATTCATTTACCAAATACTGTTAAATTATTTTCCAAAGTAATTCTGTCATTTTTTATTTGTATCTGGTGATCAACAAACTCTAAAAATTAGTATTGTCAAAGTAATGTTTTTGGGGCGCCCTAGTACATGTAGATCTTTTTTACTATCAATTTATATTTCCTTGATTTCTAAAAAGATTTATAAATTATTATTCATCATTTGATCTTTTCTTCTGTGAAAGGCCTCCTCCTGTCTTTGATTCACTTTTTTTTTTAACCAAGAACATGTATTGGTACATTGTATACATAATGATCACATTCATCATGGTTATTTTGTACCTGTACATGATACATCTTGGTTTTCCCCTCTCTTCCCCACCCCCTCCCTTCCATACCCCCACCCTTCCCTATTTGCAGCAGGTTTATTTACATTTTTCCATTTTTTCCCTTTCTCCTTTCTTTTCTTTTTCCCTTCCTTCTTTTCCTCCTTCTCCATATCTAGTTCTTCTCTGTTTTGGATACTATCTTTTTTTCTTTTTTTTTGCATAATACCTATTATATCTCTTTGTCCTTATTTACACTTATGGTTTCTCATATCAGAGAAAAGATTCGATGCGTACTCATGAGTGTGTGATTTATTTCACTTAAGAGTATCTTCTCAAGGTGCATCCATTTACCTACAAATGTCTCTAGTTTATCATTTTTTATGGCAGAGTAGTACTCCATTGTGTAGAAAAACCGCATCTTCTTTAGTCATTCCTTAGTTGTTGGGCATTTGGGTTGTTTCCAAGACTTAGCTATTACAAACTGGATTTTTTGTTCTTTTAAAGTCATTTGAACATTTTCTTTCCATATTCTCATTTATGAATCGTTGGCCAATTATGTGTATTTCAAATACCTTGGCCCAGTTTTAAGCTTGTTTTTTAAAATTATTTTCTTTCGGGGATGGGGATTTAGCTCAGTGATTAGAGTGCTTGCCTTGCAAGCACAAGGGCCTGAGTTCGATCCCTGGCACCACAAAAAAAAAAAATTATTTTCTTTTATATATTTGTTTATTTTTTGGTGGGGTATTATGTCCTTCTGAATAGTACTGAAGAGTAGGTCTTAATATAAGCAAATTTGGTAAAATTTTAATGGACCATAACTTTTGTGCTGTATTAAAATATCCTTTCTCATGCAGTGTAAACATCAAAAGAATTTTTCCCCTTATAGTTTCTTCTTAAAGGGTAAAAGTTTTGCCTCTCATATTTAAGTATCTAATCTATATGTAGCTAATTTTTTAATTTTCTGCACAGTTGAGATTCAGTTTCTTTCAGGTTAACTATTTCACAACACAGTTTACTGAAGGTTCCTGCTTTTTCCTAGAGGGTATCTTTTATCATATACTGTGACTATATATATGTGGGATTTTTCCTGGACTCAGTCTGGAAAATTCTGATCTGAGGCTGCACTTTGTTCATAGTCTTCACTGTGCCCAATTATCTGTTTCAGGATTAAATTACTAAGAATAGTGTTGTGTTCAGTATTTTTTTATGGTACTGGGGATTGAACCCAGTGATTCTCTATATCCCTGGTTGTTTAAAAAATGTCTTCCCTGCTATACTATTTTTGTTTCTATGTACATTTGCAAACTTTTCTGCAAAATGTTGAAAATTCAGGAATTTACCGTCTCATAAAAACGTAGTCCAGCAATACCTGCAAAAACTGAAGACAAAACAAAAATATATGCTCCTTTCATACCACTGCTGGTGAATGTCTTATGCTTCTTAAGTAGGAGGAATTTTGCACCTCTGTTTGCAGATAGACAAAGAAAATGTGTCTTGTATGCAATGTTTCCTAGGAGATGCTCCCCACTCCTTTAAAAACCCCTCATTATATGATGCTTCTCTGTCTCTTAACATCAATGTTTCTCTGGATGAGAGAGCTGGAATAAAAAGTGGGTTGTGGGAACTTAGTTTGCTTTGCAAAACATTGATACAGAGTAACTATAGACTAGTCAGGACCTCTCAGCTTAAATATTAATGACCAACAACTTCTAGTCCCTGACAAAATTTTAAGTAGTTTCGTTAAGGAATGTTATTAATTTAGACAATTGCCTTTTGTTTACCTTCTCAATCTTTTTGAAATGATCTTTAAAAGCCATAGAAAATAGCACTGTAGCTAACATAAATAAAACCCTTGCAAGCAAATGTTGGAGCAAAAATATTAATTCAGGTGTGAACTGGTAGAACAATGTATTATGAGTAGCACCACTCTTGGTTCTTAGGGACTTTGTAACTTTATGCGTGCTAATGTTGATCTAATTCTAAGTAAACTAGGAGAGTTTACTTGGGCAAGATTCAGCATGATTCCATCTGTGAGACTCCATCTGTGAGACCATATCAAGCGTATCTTCTCTGGCTTATTGCATTGTGTTGTTTTGCTTTCATTAGAATTCAGATGGATCTTTAGATATTCCTGAATTAGCCCACCCTGTCCCTAAAGCAACACATCACTCTGCTTCCCCAGTTATTCATCTCTACTTGTGGAATGGCATTCTGTGATCACAGTGATACCTGGCTGTATAATATACTTTTACTTCTGCACACTTAGGATCAAAAGCCAAGAACTCTAAACTGTACTTGTGAACTCAAGCCACATTGTTACATAACTGGGGACCTTTCAATCCTTTTGGCTAAAAGTCATGTTATAACCCATACTCTGCTCTGTTGGTTTTACCAGCCACTTGGCATACCCAGTGCATTAAAACAAAACCAAACCAACAAAAAAATCCAACTTTTTTCTGCTAAATGAATTTTCAAACATGATAAATGGATAGAATATTTCGTAAATAAATTTAAAATTAAAACTGATAAATGGATAGTCTATTCAAAATTTAAAATCTATTAAGTAGAATTTCACTATTGCTAAGTAAAGGGTTAAGTAGCGCTAAGAAGTGAAAGAAAATATAATTAAAATAAAGAACTGGCTTTGTAAAACTTGGAAGTTTTCCGAACTTTTAGCCTCGCTTAATAAGCACATCTTGATTTATCTACACATTCTGAATTTTTATGGAGTAATTATGAAATTTTATAGAGAATTTATGAACTGCCACTAAAATTTCTGTTTAAGGAAATCATAAAATAATACATAAAATGAATAATCTGTTAAATAAGAAACACTATACTCAACTACAATGGAATGTGTATAGACTGTTTTCAATTATGTTGAAAAATATTCTGTACATAAAAACATTACAAGAAAATAATCAAAAGTTATAAGTAGTTTTCATGGCTGATGAGTCTATATTATTTTATTTCATTTTGTAAATCTTTAACATATAATATAGAGCACAAATTATGTAATACAGTATTATAGCATTTATAATATATATTATCTATCTATACATACTCTGTTTTTCTATATCCATGTATTTATATAGTCAAATAAAAATAGCTTTTCAATGTAACAAATTATTCCTAAATAACCTACTGCAACTTATCATCATTTTTATTCAAAATTATAACTCATTAAATGTGAATAAAAATTATTATTGCAACAAATCATTTACACAGAACTATGCAGAGGGGATAATTTAACTAGTGCAGAATTAAGTAAAACATTTATGAACTCATAAAATACACAATATTAATTTTGATCTTGATTAAAAATATTTGGTAATTTTTAAAATCCCCAGAAAACGTTTAAATGAGTAAAACATCAATTTTATCATCACTATAATGCATTAAATTGAATCCTATTGCTACAAATGTAGGAGCAAAATCGGAGGACTTTGAATAAATCAAGAGATTCAAAGCATGCAAAGTAAAAATACACATGCAAAACATTTCCAAGTGTGAAACTTATCCATTACGTAGAAAAGGTGTATTATTTCACTAAAATGGACTTTTCAGACACTTTGTTAGGTGAACCGTACTTTCAGTGGAATTACATCCAATCAAACAGCTTTAATTGTGTTGACCTAGAGTCTGATAAAAACAGACCTTGAAGGATTGACGGGTTTTAAATAGGAGATTAAGAGATGAGTGAAGAGAAGCATGGTGTGTGTCAGGGAGTAGGGCACAAGCGGCAGGCTGGAGTATCTGCTGTGTGTAGGACAGTTAGTGGAAGGTATGTGGATCTTAAAGAGTGAGCAGCTGGGAACACCACTGTGTGTACATCTCCAAGATGAATTTTATGCTATGTAGGTTATAGTCTGCAACACTTATTTATTTTTGCTACATAGACTTTACAGTTCTTTGATGAAGATAGGTGTTCAGAATTGAGCAGTTACTAGATACTAGACATTTTCTACACTGTAAAGTAAGAGGAACGGAGGAGAAATTTCTGGTAGTCATAGGCTTTATGTGCTGTAGTAAATTTAATGTAATTTTATGTATGATAAAAGTCTTGGGAGAAGAGAAGTGAGGCCTCAGGGATGTGGCAAAGCAGCTGGACCTTGGAAGGCATGTGGGAGGCCACTCTAGTGGACAGCGGACTGCACATTTGAAGCCTTCGGCTTTAAGTATTTTAAAAATCTATTGTTATTTTGTAATTGTCCCATGGTATTCTTATAGTTAAAATACAGAAGTAATTTATTAAAGAATATGCATGGGACTTAATAATAATAGATTTATTTATGATTTACCTTGTGAAACTCACCAACATTTTTTCTTCATTGTTTCATTTTCGTGGGTAGAATAACAATTAGGAAGGTCATTTTACCGTATTTGACAGATGGCTGAAAGTAATTGAGTAACACTGAATGTTTTATCTACTGACTAATGTAGCAACATGGATTTGGTATTTCTATAAGGCTTAAGAGGTATGTTACTTCACTGCTTTTGTTTCTGGAAACTAAACGTTTTCAAAAATTTGAAAGAAGTAAAAGTTGGCATTGAAAAACAGTGTTGAAAGGCACAAGCAGGTTCCTGGTTCCCCCGTCGAGCCCTCAGCCCTCAGTGAAGAACTCTTTTATTTCTTGGCCTTCAATTTACCCAATTTTATTTTGCGTCATCAAATCCTGCTTCAATGATCTTACTGTGATTATGGCGTACTGGATTTAAAATGTAAACTGTATAAACTGACAAAAAATTTCAGTACTGATTTAATAAATTATTACAAGAAATCCATGTAATTATTCTGGGTCATGGTTTCCTAAAATAATTATTTCTCTTTTTGGCCTGAAATTTTTAAAAGTGCAAAGTACTTTTGAATACTCATCCTTTTTCTTTAGTTAGAAGTTTCCTGTGAAATTTAGGCTTGTCTTGCAAAATGACTCCTGAAGATGATTAACTCGGAAGGGAACATGATTTATGGTCTTACTGCTCTGTATAAACTGTTCTGTCCTATGAGTCATGCTGAGGTTGTGATGACTAAGCACTTATGGTTTCCCTTGAAACCAATGAGTTTGACAAAACAAACTTTAAAAAATTTAAACTAACTTGTTACGTTAAAAGGGCTTTAGGTTGCTTACATATTTACTCATATTAATAGATTTCACACTAAATTTTAAAGACGTTTAAGAACGTGCTCCGGTAACAGGCATGGGGGCAAAGCTCAGAATTATTCAGGTCTGTAGTCTCCGTGATCTTGTTTAATCACTCTCCCTGGGAGTTATTTTCCTGTGTTGTAAAGCAAAGAAGTTGAAATAGTTGGTGCATGAGTCTTCTAAAGGTCTATACTTCTATTTTTTTTTTTTTTTTTTTTTTTTGGTGCCGGGGATCAAACTCAGGGCCTTGTGGTTGCAAGGTAAGCACTCTAACCACTGAGCTCAATCCCCAGCCCCCAGGTCTATACTTCTAAAAGTCAAGTTATCTATAAACACAGAACTTAAATTTTTTTAATAAACTTTTAATTTTAGAATATATTTGGATCTATAGAAATGTTATAAAGTAAGTATATATTGTTATCCCCACTAATGGTGTCTAATATTAGTGTGGTACATAGGAATAAATTGTTATTAAATAGAGTGTATATTTTAATTACATTTCCTTAAATTTTACTACTGGTCTTTTTATATTCTAGGATCTCATCCAAGACGTCTTAGTATATTTAGTTATCACGTATTCTTAGCTTGCTTTTGACTGGCACTTTCTCATACTTTTTGACAGTTTTGAGGAGTGCAGGCTAGGTATTTTGTGGGTTTTTTGCTGGTATTTTTCTTATTGTTTGATTGGGACTCTGGGTTTGGGGGAGAAATACAACAGAGTGAGCATGACCTTCTTATCACTTATGTCAAGGACAACTTCTGTCCTTGATTTGTCACTGTTGATGTCAATTTTGCAGATCTGGCTGAGGGAGTTGTTTCCTGGTTTCTCCTCTGTCAGGTTACTCTTTCACCTTCCCACTTCTGATATCCTGTTTTGGGAAGAAAGCTGCCATGTGCAGCCCACACTTCAGATGTAAGGAGGTATGGACCATCTTCTCGAGGGTGGACTCTGACATGAAATATTTGCAATAATAATGATTATAATTAGATATCACTCTTGCCTTTGCCTCTGAAATGGGAACCTCACAAAGGCTTCTTAGTCCTCACCTTCAAAGACAAAGTGGATACAGAGATATGAAATTCCCAGAATCAGACTGGGTCTAACCAATACCAGGAAGTTAGGCTCTTGCAATAGAGTTCTTCCTGAGGGTAGGCCTTGTCAGGAACAGAGTTATCCGGCATGTCTCAAAATGTTCCCTTTCTCCTACCATGCCAGAAGCGTAGGGATTTTTCTCACCTACTAACTGTAAGAATCAAGTGGAGCTCCTGGATTAAAACTCATGGCTGTTTGGGGGTCTCTATAACTGAGTCCCCCTAGAACATTTAACTCTTACACTAGTGTATACTGAGGGTCATGTGGTTCAGATCTTACTGCCTGGGTTCAAAGCTTAGTCTTTCAACCAGCAGCCTCTGCATCATGTGGACAGCAGTCAGGAAGTCCCGTTCTCCAGCTTCACTCGAGACCCACCGAGCAGGAACTTGGGGGTGGAGCACAGCAATATGTGCATAGCAAACCCTCTAGGTGATTTGGATTCTCCTTCAATTTGAGAACACTTCACTTATAGGATCCAAAAAGAAACCATTCCCTCAGACTCAAAAGAACAAAGGGTATTAGTGGTACATCATTGTCATGGTTTAGATCTAAAATGCCTCCCCCAAAGCCTCCTGTTCAGAGGTGAGTCTTCTGAAAGGTGATTGGATCATGGTGTGGTTGAATGTGTGCTTAGGAGTTGGGGTCTGGTTTGAAGCGGTGGGTCACTGGGGCATGAATTGGAAGACTGTACCTTTGATCCCCTTCCCCATGACGTGAACAGCTGCTTTCCACCACATTTCCACTGTACACAGTTTCCACCTTCAAGACAGCCAACCACAGACTGAATTCTCTGAAAACCGTGAACAAAATAAACTTCTCCTCCTTTAAATTGAGGTTGTTGGTAATTCTGTCCCAAGCACAGGAAAGATATCTGATACAGTCACACTGCTTTTTATCTTCCTGAACCCTGCTCTTTTGGTCTCTTTTTTGTAATCTTCCTATTCTGTTATTTCAATAATGCCTATTTCATTTTCTATTAGATTTGGCTACTGCTAGAAATTTAGTGCAATTAATTGAAGTGCTCAGCATGAATTCTTACCTCAAAAAGTTATGTTTAATTGGAGAGCAGATTAGTAATTAGCACTCAATTACTTTAAAAAAAGGTTTCATTTCAGCCCTGATTAAGTCATTCCAAGCAATATTTTATAGTTAATAGAAGAAAATGTGGAGAAAGAATTTATGTATTTCTCCATTCGTGTTCAAAGTCTATAAAAATGCAGACTTTCTGGCATGCTGTTAAATATGTCATCTGATGTGTATTTATTTTAGTTTTTATTGACAGGATTATTCTTAAAAGGAGAAAATAACTAGACAGTGTCACTTCTAGAATTTCTCCCACAATAATTTGTAACATGGGAAAAAAGTTGGAAGATGGTAAGTTACTTTTGGGAAAATATATCACTTA
>PVJO010033466.1:0-12067 GCA_004026905.1 Hystrix cristata
GATTTGTTCAGCTGGAGACACACTGTGTGCCTCCCACCAGCTTGGACTCAGTTTCCTGCCAGTTTGCACTTGGCTCCTTGCCCTTCTGCCAATTTGAGTTTGAACTCTGCTCTGCCTTGCCCCACCTTGCCCCAGCACAAAAAGCCGCTAGCAACTTTTCTTGTTCTGAGCTCAGCCCCTTTTCAAAATGGCGATTGACCAATCACCACCCTCTCCTGGGGGCTGTCTGAGATCAGATGACTCTGGTAACTCACCAGCCACTGCAGTCTGCTGTGTCCACTGCTCCACTCCGCTTGTGTGTCTTCCATGCAGGTCTTTTGGATGTCCAGTGGTCACCATGCATCTGCAGGCTCAAACTGGTCACTTGTGCCATGAGTTGGGCCGTGACCCGAGGCTGTGAGCCCAGACTGTGAGCCGGGGCCATGAGCTGAGGCCATGAGCCAGAACTCTGGGAGAAAGCACCATCTATCTGTCACCTTCTTCTTCTGGGCTGTCTCTCTTTTTTCTCTCCCTGTGGGCTTCAACTCTTGCTTCAGATCACTTCTGGGTCCTGAGAACACGCTTCCCTCCATCTCTTCCTAAATTGCTATATTCCAGTGTCTGGACAACAAATCTCAGAGAGATTCTCTCCATTCGGCCATCTTCCCAGAAGTCCCAAGATCATAATATTGAGTGAAATAAATCAGACAAACAAGTTTAAATATCACATAGTTTCTCATAAGGGAGAAACTCAAAATACAAAAAAGGAGCAAAATTAAAAAATAGATAATAGGAAGTAGGGTGATTTTTTCAGAGAAGAGGAACAAGAGCTGGAGGGAAGGAGGAGGGAAGGAAGGGAAAGGAAAGAGAAAAAAAGAACTGAAGAAAAATATGGAAATAGAAGTTTTCCAAATGGAAAGGAGACTAAGAGTTGGAAGGAGAAGAGAGAGAGGGGTAGGGAATGACAAAAGAATTAAGATGTATTATGTACAGGTATCAACTACAAATGATAAATGCAATCATTCTACACTGAAAACATGTATGAATATAAAACGTTAAAAAATAAAAAATGCAAACACATATGTCCTTATCTTTTTTTTATGTCCTTATCAATGCTACTTTTTAAACTGAAGTCATTAATTTGTAATCATACTTAATGACTTTTTAATTACTACTTTCCAAGTTTTTTCTTTTTAGAAAAATAATCTAACAGAAAGCAGGATAGACTAAATCTTGAGTCTCTTCACAGACCCTGTCAAAGAAATATTACAGTGGTACCTTGGTTTACCCACACTTTTGTTTGTGAACAATTTGGTTCACAAACAGAAGCATTTGGCAAAAGTTTGTTTTGTTTATGAACTCTGCATCAGGCAATGAACCCAACCATAGCCATTTTTCCCACCTGAACATGAACATGGCCATCTTTTCTAGAATCATAGAACAAATTAAGTTTGCGAACTAAGATACCAGTGCATTTTGCTCTGAGTTAATAATTCCCAGAAATTGGTGACCCCAGTAGTTTTTCCTCTTGTATAGATGTTACAAATAAAATTATTCCTCTTCAAATGTACATATAAAATGAAAAAGCCACCATTTCTCTCCAGGGCATTCTAACCTTTAATAGACAAGTGAGTCCCCTCAGAACCTGATTAAAATCCAGATTCTGACCCCTAGTTTTAAAGTGAGGCTGATCTCAGTAGATCTTGGGGGGCCTGAGACCTCAGTAGGTCTGGGTGGCCTGAGATCTGCCTACCTAGTACCCCACTGCTGTTGCTGTTTTCTTCCACAGGCCTCACTCTGAGGAGCAAGAAGTAAATCACATTTCTTTCTTTTTTTTTCTTTAAGCTTCCCCCAAGTCAATAGTCCTAGAAATGTGTTTGAAGTGTCATTCAATTAATAATCATTAGGAAAAATGAATAACTGTCCTTCTTTCCAGGGTCATGATTTCATTTTGAATAAAATTGGAATAGTACCATTATACCACATTTCAGGTTATTATAGATTAAACAGACTCTGCTTGACTGATTAGTAATTTAACTGTCACTTGTAGTCTTACTTCTTAGGGAACATAAATCCTAAAATCAAAATAACTGACTTAACAGTGAGTATTTGGAACAATGCCTTTTATAAATTTGTATTCTACTTTATTGTGTAAATCCAAATAAACAAAAATACAAATGTACCAAGGAAACATTATAATGGACTGGGTAAAATAGTATATGTGGTAGATATTTAAAAATTTAGCCAATAATTTGTACTAAAAATAATTTTTATAATAAAGAGCAATAATGGAAATAATAAAAAGGGGGAACTGAGTTATAAAGTAAAACAGATAGTTTACAATGTACAAGTTATATATAGATAGGAATATATCACATTTCTAACGCATATTTATAAAATGTTTGCCTTACTCAAATATACACATTAAACAAACATTGATTGATGTATCTAGTTTTGACAATACATTTATAAAAATACGTAAGGAACATCCCACAATCTCTTAAATAAGGCAGTCTATTAAAAAAATTAACACATAATATCAGTGCAACATGAGAAGTATAATTAGATTAGCATGAGCAATAGAGGTATGAGAAATTTTACTTCGTAAACCAAAGAGGGCTTCATTGTAGAAGTAGATTTTGGCAGGATCTTTAAGAACAACTGGCTTCTTTGAGTGAAGATGGAAACAATAGCAGCCAGGCCACACTGACGACAAGGAGTCACATGTAAGAGTCAGCAATGAGGTCAGGGAGACCCCATCCTAGCACATCTAAGGTGGGCTGTGCTGGAAGAAGAGGCTGAAAAGGGGGACAGCACCAAGAAAGAATTGATGCCAGATCAGGAAGTTCGCATTTGCTCTTCTCACCTGATCGTGGCTCTTCATACTAGCTGAAATCGCCCCTGGGGAACACAGGACTTCCCATGGGCACAAAGGCAAAATAGCCATACTTCTCCACAGTAATTGTCTGAACTTTGTATATTTTTTAAAAAAGATATCTACCTCTATTTTAATACAATCCATTGCTCCAGGGACTAAACCTTTCCTGAATCAAACAAGTGTGATAGTTGATTTAATTATTTCCATGTGAGAAAATAATCCTAACATCTTCATAACCAGCTGGTAGCAAATTATACGCTCTCCATTTTTTTTTTTTTTTGCTTGTAAAGCTATTAAAAGGGAATCAAAGTTGTTAGTTGACAGATCATTTAAAAATTGTATTCGCTAGTAGGTAACGGTGTGATTTTTTGGCATATTACAGTAGAACTCTATGCAGCTCTAAATTGAATGATATGGCCAAGTAAACAAAAACAAAATATGTCTTCCTATCCATCTACTTATGTATTTTAAAATGTTCTCTCATATTTCTAGCTATAAAAAAATAGAAAAGAAAAACTTCATTAGGCATGTTTCTCTCTGTAACTATACAAAATAATCAATAAAAACATAATAAATTTCTTTAAAAGGTATTTTACCAAAAAATATGTAAGTAAATATTAAAGGCTGTATTTTAAAATCTGATGATTTCTGCTCTGGTAATAAAGAGCATTAAATGTTTACATGATCAGATATGAGATTCAAAAATACAAATCTGGAACACTTATTAGGAATTAAAGGTAGAAATGGAAAACACTTTTGCAATAGTTCAGGTCAATTCTACACAGAGCTATATTTTAACATTAGGTAATAGTTGATTAAATTAAATAACTGCTTCATTTGCTTATTCATTTTAGTAACTTGATATTTTTTCTTTATCTGATCAACTTTTGTGACTGAAATGGATCAGTTGAGGTACTGTTCTCCCAAGTGGTTAGGGAAAAACATATTTATAGGAAAACAATGACTCAATATTTTGTGGTCATTAAGAGAGTCAAATATAGATACTTCATGTAAGTAAGATGAAAGTCCGATTGATTTGACTTGATTCTCTCTTTGACTTAGGTTGTCTTGTCACCTGACTGAATGACATTCACATTTTTGAGTCAGTGTATATAGTTTTTATAGAGATTGTCTCAATAAATTGTCCTCATTTTCCCTTTAAATTTCTTTTAGAAGAGATTTTATCAAGTTATTCATACAGTAATTTGTCTCTTTTGCAACAATTTGAAAAAATAAGCCAAATAGGCCAGGTGTGGTGGTGTATGCCTATATCCCAGCACTTGGGAGGCTAAGGAAGGACGATCACTGTGAGATAGAAGCCAGCCTGGGTTATATAGTGAGTTGAAGGCTAGTCTGAACTGCCCAGCGAGACCCTGTCTCAAAAAACCAAAATAAATAAACAAACCAAGTAACCTAGAAATATCCAAAAAAAAAAAAAAAGGTATGACACAAACATATAAAACATGTAGATACTAGTTATTTTATCATTTACTACCATAAATCTTATTACTTCAGATTTAGCAAAACCTAAGCATATAAATACTGACCATCCATGGTTCCATTTGCAATCTACAGAAATGTAAACAACCATAAAAATGCAGAATTAAATCATAACTGGATAAAATTAATTTTACTGCACTCATGTAATAATTCTGTAGCCACTTCTTACTATTGCAGTGAACTCATGTTGTGCCTATCCACTTAACCCTCTTGTGTTTAATTCACCCTGTAAGGCTAACCAGTTTGTCCTGAGAAGTTCTTCCATAAATTTTATTTTGCAGTTAAAAGTGATCTCTTGAAGCTCTTGCATATTTTCACCATATAAAATATGTGTTCATGAACTATTTATATTATCAGTAAGTCCTCACGGAGTCAAGATATAAATGGTGTTATTGAAATATAAAAGGAAAGTTTAAATTTAAAACATATACTACAGTAAAAGACACATTGCTATTAATTCCCCTGTAGGTACTCCCCCTCCCGCTGAACATACCACCCCATTTGCTGGCTACTTTCTGAAACAGTTTGGGAAGTCCTTTTTCATGTCTTTGAAAGATATGCTCAAAATTTGGTAAATACTGCTGCCAAGTGCCATCCAACAGAAAAGCAAGCTTATAAAAAACATTGTGGCGTGTCCCCATCCACCTTATCCACCATATCTCATACCATGAGACTTCTGGCTCATCGTCAAAGTCAAATGATCATAAAAGATAAATGTCTTGAATTGATACAGGACATGGAAGTAGCCATAACAGTGTAACTAAAGACACAAAATAGGACTTCCAGAACTGCTTCAGAAAGTACAAATAATGGGATAAGCGTGTTCCAAGGAAGAGGGAATATTTTGAGGTGGATTAATGGCAATGTTTCTTAATGTAATAATTTTTAAAAATTTAAATGTTCACCATACTTTTTGATCACACTGTGTATACACACTTTCAACCATGTAGGCCATCAGTGGCCCCTGAGGTTCAGATTGTTCAAAAAGCAACTGCAGTGTCTACAGGACAGGATTAGATGGGAGTTTAGACTCAAGATAACGCAAAGCTGAAATGAGGAAATACTGGTTTACAAGTGGCTAAATTGCTAAAAAGTCTAGAGCTGTCATTAATTTACATGTGTGACTAAGAAATATACAGTTGAAGAAATTGACTTTACTTCAAATATTCTATCAAAGTCAATGAAAATTACTTATTGGGGTTTGTTCCACCTCTCTAACTTACTGGTCTATGATTTTTGAGGAAATTTTTCAAAATAAGTTCTCCATCAATATAAATTCAGTTCCATCTTAGAAAAAGTTATCCTCAAATAATCATGAATTTAGAGTGATCGAGTTAACCAAAAATCTGCAACTTAAATGTCCCCAACCAAGAATTCTATCATAAATTGTACCAACTGCTACAAATTACTGGGTGGGTTGTTTTTTTGTTTTGTTTTGTTTTGTTTTTTGGGGCACGACAAAATGAGTAGATAATATTTCATTCACGTGAAAAATATAAAGTAGAGCCCCTAGTAAGTAAGGTTCACATACAAAATGGCAATGATTTTCTTAACAGATTCACTACTGGTTTTCTGCTAGTCATTAAGCTCTTTGCAGCCATCACCTTCTCAGTCCCCACAGAGGCCCAGTAAATTTTCCTGTATTTGAAATGTCTAAGCTACACACCACGTGCTATTGTTCTAAGACACTCGAGCTCTTTTAACTGGTGCCACTGATGAGTATCAGAACAACCTAACACAAAAGTTAAGGTTATTTGCAATCTGAGTATGTAGAAACAGCTTCTATAGCCCCCATAAAATGAATTGGAAGAAGAATGTCCAACATCAAACACATAAGCTCCCTGAAGGATCTAAATGTCAATTAACATGCAAATGAATCTGTTATGATAAAGAATTACTTTAAGTGTTTAAATAATACTATTAAGTTTATTAAGTACTTTCATGTGTCTTATTGAAATAAGGATATATTTCAGGAGATATTATCTCCTGTAATCAGGAGATATTATCTCCTGTACTCAGGAGATAATAGATATTGCTGACTAATTCTGTTTTCCTATACAACAACACTACCCACACTTGACACAATCAACTTCCTCTCTTGTCATTTGAACAAAATCATACTGATAGGCACTGAGAAGTGGTAGGCTCTATGATAGGCTATATTTTAGGCACTGGAGCTCAGTGGCAAGACATAACTCTACCATCTTGGCATTTACATCATAGCCTTCAAAACAGGTAACAATAAAATAATTAGATACTTAACCAAGCCAAAAGTATGGTTTAACCAAAGTTATTATGCCTATAATAACAGACCGATGTTACAATGAGAGTATTAACAGAGCGATAACCTGATCTTCTTGAAGAACTATAGAAGATTCTTTGGGTTTTCTTGGAAGTGAACTGTAAGTTGGTATCTGATAGAAGAAGAGTTGCTAGACAAGTGTGAGGACAGAAAATGGTTAGGCAGGGAGCACTGTGCAGAGAATGAGACACTTGGCAATAAAATAGTCCCCCATTACAATTGCCAGGATCAAAGATCAATTTAAAAAACAAGCACTAGAACATATAAGTAAAATTAGGTTTTGATTTACTTATGAAATATTAAAATTACATCTGCTGGAACTGGAATAATAGTTAAAAATTTGTTTTAATAATGAAACCATTACTTATGAAAATTTTCCATTAATGATTATGCATTCATAAATACAAATCTGTCTTTGCAAACTACGTATACTGATGAATATACTGATTAAGATTTGTATTCTGGCAGCTGCTACATCTGACATGCACTAATTTCTACAAAGTCTTCTGTATAGCAACTTGTCATTGTAAATTGAATCCCCAATGAAAATAATATATCCAGGAAAAATAATAAAGATAATCAGAATTCATTGTTTTGATATTCAGACTTTGAAAAGAAAAATTTTAAATGGATATAAGAATAACACAGTTATTACAATGGTGAAAATTTAATCTCCTTGAGGTCTGATTAAATCAATGAAAAGAAAACGGTTAGGAAATTATAAAAATATTATACTCAAGCATATTTTAAGTAAAAAAAAGACGTTAATTACAGATAAATGGTCCGATTTAATTAATGTTTTTACAAGATGTTCTGAAATTCATTTGTATGGCATTACCAGTTTTATGAGACGAGAAAGCTAAAGTGGACAAAAACTAAATTTAGTTGTCTTCAGATAACTATGTATCATAAAATATAATTAAGAGTATCACAGGTTTTAATATATATCATATTTCTTCTTGCAGTCATTATATGTATGTTTTTACACACTCATAAAAAAATTTTTAATTATAGAATCCTAAAGTAATTTTTACAAAGTACCAATTTCTTTTTTTTTATTTTATTTTAATGGTACATTTTAGATATACATTGTGATAACAGTAATAACATTAAAAAAGTACCAATTTCATTGAAAGATATTGAAATAATTAAAAGACTGGGTTGATTTTTGTAATTTTTAGTTTTTAAATTAGTATGTGTTTGCAATACATATTACATTCATCTTGGAGAATTGGCACATATACAAATTGCATAATAATGTTTTACTTCCCCTTCCTCTCCCCAACCTCCCATCTCCCATTATCCCTAGATCCTCTGCCCATTTCCACAAAGTCTACTGCTGTTTCCTATTATCTTTTATTTTGCTCTTTAAATTATTTGTATTTTGGTTTTTTTCATATAAGTCCAAGGGCTATCAGTTATGCTACAGAGTCAGATTACTTGATATTTTCATGGAAATATATCTTTAAGAGTTTACAAAAGCCCCACAACTGATAAGCATGAGATAAAAAAATACTACCATCTCTATGTTAAGCTTCTTATACATTCTTCAATGACACTTGCCAAAAATGTAGTGTTAAAGTTCAAGATGTCTGATAATTGCACACTTTAGGTTGTTCCATATGAACCAATATTAATACTACTATCGGGAAACGTGAGAAGGTAAGTATGTAATACCTAAGTCTATCCTATTAAACTTAGTACAAATGGTCCATAAATACATGAAAAAATGTTCAACATCTCTGACAATTGCAGAAATGCAAATTAATACAAAAATGAGATTTCATCTTACTCCAGAAAGAATGGTAATCATGGAGAAATCAAGTAATAACAAATGTTAGCAAGGCTGTGGTGAAAAAGGAAACCTCATTTTAGTGGGAGGGTTAGTGGAATGTAAATTAGTACAACTAATGGAAATCAGTATGGAGAGTCCTCAAAAAACTAAAAATAGAAATTCCATTTAATGCAGCTGTATTAGTTACCTTTCCAGAGTCAGTGATTTCCAAGGGAGCAGATTTAATACAAGACATTTCCACATTACAAAATTCACACACACACAAGTCAAATGTAGGAAGAGTGCAGAATGTCTGTCTATGCACTGGAGACCCAAAAGATCCAAGCAAGGGCTGGGAGCCCACGGCAGTGTCCCATGTAGGTTCATGCCTGCTCTAAAAGGCCAAAGAAATCTATACTGGAGCCAGGGTATGATACTCACAGCAGAGATGAAGACCAGAGCTCCCCTGAAGCAAACAGCAGCCATCCCCAAGGGCAGCAAGGCCTCAAGGTCTTTCTGCCATGAGAACAGCCAAGTTCTCTTCGGGAGAACCAGTCACAACACAGCTTCTCCTGGGAAACAGCTGGCAACTATCTTCCACTCCTGTTCTCCTTTATGTTGTGTCAGCAACAATCCTCAGGTGGATCTTCGATGCCCAGAACCACACCAACTCAGTTCAGCTGGGCATTTCTGCTCAAGTTGACCATAAGTCATCCACCACACCAGCTATTCCCCTACTGGATATCTTCTTGAAAGGGTTAAAGACATTATATTACAGTAATACATGTATACTCATGTATATAACAGGACAATTCATAATAGCTAAATTTTGGAAGCAGCCTAAATATCCATCAAAGGAGGAATGAATAAAGACAATGTGTCATTTATACATAATAGAGTACTACTCTGCTACAAAGGATGGATTTAATTGTAAGAAAATGAATGTCCCTGAAAATATAATATTCCATGAAATAATTCACACACAGGTATGCACTTAAATACCATATGGTTTCTCTCTCTCCTTTTTTAGTTTTTTTTTTAATTTTATTTTAATGGTACATTTTAGATGTATGTAGTGGCAACATTCATCATAGAGGATTTGTACTTGTACATGACATATCTTGCTGCTTCTTTTTTCCCTGTTCACCTTCCCTCCTTCACCCCTTCCTCCTTCCTTACTTACAAAAGCTTTGTTTCCATTTTTTCCTTCTATTTCTTATTTCTCTTGTCTCTCTGTTCCTTTCCTCCTTCACCTCCCCTGTTCCCTTTCCCATTTGAATACGTTCTTCCCTTTCCCAATATAATACATTTTAGTCTTTATTTACACTTTCAGTTTCTTACATGAAAGAAACAATGCAGTATTTAAACATATGTGTCCAATTTATTTCGCTTAAGAGTATGGTCTCAAAATGTATCCATCCACCTAGAAATATCTCAAACTTTTCATTCTTTATGGCAGAGAAGTACTCCATTGTATAAAAAAAAAAAACTACACATTTTCTTTATCCATTCCTCAGTTGATGGGCATTTGTGCTGTTTCCAAGATTTAGCTATTACAAACTGTGCTGCTATAAACATGGATGTGCATGTATTGCTGTGGTATGATGCTTTTAATTCTTTGGGAAGATACCAAAAAGGGAATAGCTGGGTCCAAGGGAACCTCTAGTCCTAGTTCCCTGAGGAATCTCCACACTGATTTCCATAGAGGTTGCACCAGTCTACATTCCCACCCGCAGTGGAGAAGTGTTCCTTTTTCTCCACAGCCCCTCCAGCATTTCTTATTGGCTGATTTGTTGATAACAGCCATTCTTTCTGGAGTGAGATGGAATCTGGGATCTAATCTTATTAAAAACCCTTGGCACAGCAAAAGAAACTACCAACGGAGTGAAGAGACAAACCACAGAGTGGGAAAAATTTTTTGCCAGCTATTCCTCTGACAAAGGACTAATATCCCGAATATATAAAGAACTCAAAAAAATCAGACCCCTCCAAATTTAAAGACCCAATCTAAAAGTGGGCAGCTGAAATGAACAGACACTTCTCAGATGAAGAAGTAGAAACAACAAATAAGCATACGAAAAAATGTTCAACATTACTGGTCATTCGAGAGATGCACGTGGTGTCTCTTATATAAGAAAAACAAAGTGTAAATAAGTTAAAGAACAAAATAAAAAATAAAAATAAACATGGTGATAGATCTTTTGCAAATTGGAAGGGGACCAAAAAATGGAGGGAGGAGAGAAAGGGAGGAGGGGAAAGGAATATATAAAAGAATTAAGATGTGTCACGTACATGTACCAAATACCCATAATGAAATTAGTCATTATGTATTGTAAATAGGTACTACTAAATAAAAAAAGAAGCAAATCAAACACCAGAAAAACAACAAGATGACAGGAATTAGTGCACATCTTTCAATAATAAGACAATGTAACTCTCAATTAACTCCCATTTAAAAGACACAGATTGAAAGAATAGATCAGAAAGCAAGACCAATCCATATGTTGTGTCGCTCAGAGGGAAAGGAGGTAAGAGAGTAAGACATGGCTAAAGCTGCCCAGGAAAGTAGGCATGACCTGTTAATTACAAAATCCCAAAGAGATGTGACTTCTTGCAAGAATGGCCTAGACCTGACGTCAGTCTGAGGAGCAAGATCCCAGCACCACCTCTCAGGACCAGGATGCAGAAATTCTCTCAGGTTTCCTCAAGATTTGGACACTATAAAATAAAGGAAGCCATGAGGGGCCGGTGCTATATCTTTTTACAATAACCTGTACCACATCTCTCAGGCAGGGTATGTATTTTTATTTTTCTTTTTTACTTTTTCTTTGTTTGGTGCAAGCTCACTCTGCAGAGCCAGTTTCTCCCAATCTCCATTTTGCCTTTTAAATAAACTTTGTCGCTGATTTTGGAAAAAAAAAACCAAACTCACAAAAAAACTCACCAATTCTTTGCCTCTTAGAGAAATAAATGTTTTTAAAAGCCTCTTGCCGGTTTGACAACACCACGAACTTTCTTTCTCAACAACTGCAGAGACATTCCTTTTAATGTAATCATTAAAGCAGATAGCATCTCTCCCAGTTTGTCCCACATTGTAAAACTACCTTCTGTTATAAAGTTTACTTTCCCTTTGGGTAAGCCCAGTTAGCAAATACAGGTGGCGTACAATTCCCCAACTCTAAATCTCTCTAGCCCCTTTTTAAGGGAATTTTTTTTTTAATCTGCAAACTTGTTTTTTTTTTTTTTTTAAACCAAGAACATGTATTGGTACATTGTACATATAATGATCACATTCATCATGTTTGTTTTGTACCTGTACATGATGTCTCTTGGTTCTCCCCCTTCTTCCCCACCCCTCCCGTCTGTTCCCTCCATCCCTATTTACAGCAGGTTTATTCACATTTCTCCATGATTTCCCTTTCCCCTTTCTTTCCATTTTTTCCCTTCCTGCGTTTCCCCCTTCCCAAAGGAGAGGAGTTTTTAAGGGAATTTGAGGGCAGACAGAGCTCCAGCCTCTCTCCCTTATTGCAGTAGCACCAAGCAAGTCTTCCTTGGCTCTCTAACACTGTCTCATGCAAATGTCTTCTGCAATTTTTGTTTTGATGAATAAGTTGTATTTATATATTCTAGCCAA
>PVJO010033467.1:0-12052 GCA_004026905.1 Hystrix cristata
GGTAATGGTATTATGGATGGGAGAGGAGATGAAATTAAGTAGATGGAGTAAGAGTGTGTTGTGGATACAGAATTGAAATTTTGAAATTAGACTTGGGTTAGAGTTTTGAAAATTACTAGTAATGACTTTGGGCATTTAAAAATCTTTCCTGCCTTGTTTCCCATCTGCAGAATGAAAATTATAGGAAGATTAAAATAATTAGATAAAATAATTAACAAGGTTGTGTCAGGCTCTCTTTCATGTTGCAGGCATTCAGTAAATAGTGGCTGTCATAGTTTTGTTATTGTCATCCCCAAACTGATCTCCTTATGTCAGTTTTCTTTCTATATCAATACCTTTACATTACCACTAGAACTGTTTTTGTTTTTTAAAATCAGAGGTGGTATCGCCCTTGTATTTAAGAAATTCCTGAAGTCCTGATCAGTAAAATTTCATGGCCTATATTCACGATACCCATGTGCCTTTGCACCTTCATTTATCACATCATTCTTTCACCATATAATCTCGGCTCTGGACCAGCCCTTCTCAAACATTAATGTACTTGCACTTCATCTGAATCTTGTTAAAATGAAGACTCTGGCTCAAAAAGATCTGGGTAAGATCTGGGGTTCTGTGTTTTCAACAAGCTTTTATTGGATGCTGCTTCTACTGATCTCTGGACAACACAATGAGATATAGCGCTACAGCAAAGCTTCTGCAAGGTTATTTTGTGGCCTCAATAACTTTGTTTTTTCTAATTAGTCTGACCTCACTGTCTAGAATGACCTTTCTTCATTTCTCTGCTAATGAAATCATTCTCATCTTCCAAATTCTATCTAACTCAAGGTCATTTTCTCTATGATATGTTCTTCACACATCCATTCCATTTACCATCCTAGCTCCCCAAGTGTTTGCCTTCTCCCTTCCATGTATCTTTCTGTACCGGAGTGGTATTTAGATTGTGGGTCTTCCTTGTTGTGCAGTATTCCTTGTGTCAAGGGTTGTGCCTTTTGTTTCTTTGGCAAGTTGCACAGTCCTTGTACAATTGAATAAACAAAGCTGTGTTGTGCACTTCTGAAAAACGGCAAGTTACTGTATAAACAATATTACTCCTAGTAAAAGAAAAGGTTCTTTTTAGCATAAACTATTGATTTAACATTTCTTTATATGAAACGTTTCTAGAATTTTCTTCAGTGGTTTTAGCTGGTCACCTAAAACAATAAACATTCATTCTCAAGTGAATCTATTGAGTCAATTAACTCTTAATATGCCCAATTTCTTTTCCAGTTTGGGAAAACTCAGCTTTTCTCTTAGAAAATGCCAGTCAAAAATTCCTAAAGATTATATCCACTTTGACTAATGATTTGTCTTAATTCTGTTACTAGAGGTAACAATGATTAAAAGTAGTTGCCTGAAGTTGGTAATAACAAAAAGAATGTAAATATAACTGCCTTTTTAAACAATACTATAATATAAATGGTTTTTATATATGCTATAATATAAAAGGAATAGGTATGCTACTTACTTTATGTTTTAATAACTGTAGCCAAATTTCGTAAAAATTCATTTCAAACTTCTAAAAAATTGTATTTGTGAGGCTAAGGCTATATCTCAGTAGTGGAGCTTATCTGTCTTACTTGAAGCCCTGAGTTTTATCCTCAACACTGTAAACAAATAACAAGCAAATAAATGAATATCATATTTATAAGCCAGGCATAGAGGCATATGCCTATAAACCCAGTACTTGAGAGACTTGAGGCTGGAGGATTGCCATGAGTTTGAGGCCGGCCTGGCTACTTAGTGAATTCAAGGCCAGTTTGAACTATGTGGCAAGAGCCTGCCTCAAAAAAATGTATATATCTTATTGATTAATGGAGAAATTTAGGAATCACAGTGTACCAAAAGTTTCTCCAAGGAATGTGTGTGCAGTTGACTTCCATTTCTCAAGACTCTACCTTCAGCCTTTATGAAATATTCTCAAGGGGAGAAATCAAGTTTGTTCTCTCCCCACCACCACTCTGTTCCCAACCATGAAAATCCTTCTTTGAAGCCAATTAAAACTCTTTGTTTACCATGTAGCAAAAAAATGAGAACTCTTTAAAATGGCTAACCTAGAGATATGGCTACATATCAGCAAGTTGGAAGACTCCGATCTCAGGACCTATGAATTATGCTTTTTCGTATGCATGACTCTGGGCATTGCTGATTTCAGTTAAATAGATTTTCACATTTTAATTTACATAGCATTAGCACTTTACCCTGAGAAGCCACAGTTTATGGACGCACTTCCTTGTCTGTCCTCATTGCAATTAAAGAAAAATCCACAGGGCATTCATTTACACTTCTAGAAGTGATAGGCAGTGTTTTTATGCCATTTTCATTTGCACTGCTTCTGATCTTGCTGTCACTAATTAAAAAGGGAATTTAGGGCAATATAAACAATACTCTTTGGTTATACTGGAAGCTTTGTTTTGGTCTGCTATTGAAGGAGAAAGAGCTTGTGGACAGAGGATAGAATATGTACTTTATGGCGTGGCTTTTAAGAGGCCTTAGAGTCTACCATTCACACCTTCCTCTGGGGAACTTTCTTCTAGTTTAGCTTCTAAAACCTGTTGTTCTGTCTCTCTTCAGCCAGTAAGGGTACTCTCATACCAATCACTTGGAGGAAAGGCAAGATTTAATTGAATCTTGAAATCTGAATATAATTTTAGTATGAGGAAAGAAAGTAATTGTTTATGAGTGGTTAAGAAATGACTTCAACTGACTCTCAGAGGTAGGGAGAGCTCAGATGTAGGGGCAGTTCAGTAACCAGCTTTGTTGAGTAGTAGTAGGTAACTGAGAAAGGAAGCTTGAGACCAGCTTGTTGAGAAACTTAAATTTGAAGCAAGTTGTTTAGACTTTATTGATGTCTAGTTGTTAGTACACAATGATGTTATTGATAAATAATTTTTTTAAATGGCAGTATGACGGCCATGTTAAATTTGGGTGGCCATAAGTATGAGACTCCCTGAGACTAAAGTGACATTCAATAAGTAAGGAAATGGAGGAAAATAAATGCTATATGAAACCAAGGCTTGGAAAACTGACCCACATATACAGTCCAGTCCTAAACTCAAAAGCTCAGATAGTAAAGGGCCAATTATATTAACAGGAATTATTTTTTCTGCTGAAGAATAACAATGAAGCACACTAAATATCTATGTTGGAAGTCAGGAAACTCTCTGCGCATGTCACAAAATTTTCCCAACGTGGCATATTATTTCACAATGGAGGAAAAGCTCTTGAGTACAAATAATCACACTAAGAAAATGGCTTATCATGATTGTGGAAATAAACTAGAATCCCATGGTTACTTGTTGAGGTTCAAGGCATGACTCTGGTTCTATAGTTTGTATATGGGGTGAGGTGATATAATTGGGCTATGGAGTCTGAGATTTTAGGCCAGTAACCTGAGCAGAAAGTAAAGAGGGAGACAAGCCAGGAGCTCACTCTGATAGATTAGGCCAGAGTGACATAACTATGTACTTGTCCCAGGTGTATTCCTGGTGCACTGGATCCAGGGTTTGCTTGGTTTGCTTGGCTGGAGGCTTGAGGCAATGCAGCTGTCCCTGCTGGATCCAGATCTGGAAAAGCCAAAATTATCATGACATTGAGGCTGTAAACTACTGTATGGCTTAGCCTACAGTAGTTGATATAGATTTGAAGAAGAAGAAAAAAATGTAATTGTATACAGGAGATTTCATATAAGGTCTGTATCTTCTTGAATACTCTTTAATGACTTTTGTGATAATGTTCAAATGTAGTAGCCTATTGAACTCTCTACACCATACTAAGCAAATTGCTCTGTAATATATTGCTCTTGTAGTTCTCTACATGGATTTACTGTTACAAGCAATTTGATTTATACACTGTCCTGATACAACTCATGCTTTCCATTTTATGCACCTTTTCTCACAAGTCCTTCTTCCTAAAATACCTCTTCTTACTTCTTTCTACCTATAAAATCGTCTAAAACCCAGGACAATCATTTATTTTCCATGACCCATATGAGAAATAAAATGGAGAATTAGATTTTTGACTGAGCAAAAATAAAACATGATCATTAAAGTTTAGCACATACCCAAATAGTAAATAAGGAGAAAGTTGTAAAACTAAACATCTTTTTAGGAAAGGAGAAATGTCACTGATGACTTAAAATTTAACCTTAAGAAACTGCTATAGGGGAAAATTAACCCCAAAGTTAGCAAAAGAAAGAATACAACAGTAGAAACCCATGAAATATAAATATAAAAATAACAGGAAATCCAAAAACCAAACAGATTATTTGAGAGTATCAGTGAAATTGATAACATTCTAACAAGAGTAGCCAAGAAAAAAGTAAGAAAATACATATTGCCAATACCAGGAATGAGAGAAGCACTATCACCACAGCCTATACAGGTATTTACTAAGCTTCTAAGGGGTACTATGTATAATTTTACAATGGTAATTGAGATAAATAAGGTGAACAAATTACAAACTCATTAGAGAAGAAACAGAGAACCTGAATGACCTCTTATCTATTAAATCTATTAAGGGAATGAAATTTCTAGCTAAATACCTTCCCACAAAGAATAGACCCTGCCCAAGTGGCGTCACTTGTGAATACTACTGAGCATAATTTTCTGCAAATTCTTCCAAAACTTGAAGAAAAAGGCATGCTCTCCAAACAGTTCTGAGGCCAGCATTACTCTGATACCAAAATCAGAAAAAGACATTACATAAAAAGAAAACTGCAGAAGAGCATCCATTATAAACACAGATGCAAAAAATTTCTTGATGAAATTTTAGAGTCAAATACAATAGATAAAAATGACAATATATCATATTCAAGATTAACTTAGGGCTGCATGATTGGTTTAACATTTGAAAATCTATCAATTTAATATACCACAGTCAATTCAATATGTACAGAAAACATTTGACCAATTCCAATATCCACTCACGATTAAAATCTTTTCTGAGAACTAGGAACAAAGGGAACTTCCTTATCCTAATAAAGAGTTATGAAAACATCTACAAAGAATATTATGCATAATAATGAAAAACTTTCCTCCTTGAATCCAGGAATGACTGAAACTTGTCTGATCTCACCTCATCCATTCAATATCATGGGTTCTAGGCAGTACAAAAGCAAAAGCAAACTATTGATGATTCATACACTAGTATAAATCTAAAAAGACCCCACTTTAGTATTTGTTGGTAGTTTTAGCTTCTCTAAGCTAAATATTTTTCATTTTAAGTATTTTTTAAACTTTGGAGAGTTATGGAAACATTATTTTTTATTATGTTTAAAGGTTTGCTCTTAAGTGCCCAGAGTAAGTTATTTTTGAGTTATTAGTGCAGACATGATATTTGTATACACATCATATACTGCAGGATGACATTTCTGTCAGTGATAGATGCATAGACGACAGTGATTCCTTAAGATTTTGTCACCTAGTGAGGTTGTAACCATCTTAGTTTGTGTAAGTCCACGCCAGGATGTTCATGCAATGATGAAACTTCCTCCCAGCACACTTCTCATCATGCGTCCCCTTCTCTGAGACATTTGTGACTGTGCATTCATGGTTTCACAATAGCTGGAAGTGTCACATAAAGTGCCTTTTATTTACAAATTTGTGACTGATGTACATATTTAAGCTGCAGTAAATTACTGCCAGAAATGAATGGAAAGGATGATTCAGACCAAGGAGAGTTTGAAAATAAAATATGAAGTGGCTGCCTGAAGGTCAAATGGGAAGTTAATCGTTTTCTTCTGTGATGTCATCTTGGTGATTTTATCAGGTTGTAATTTTTAACTTTCCATCTTTAATCTTTTTTTCCTATTTTCTCTAACTCTCCTATTTCCTCTCCCTCTCTCTTTTTTCATTTACTATTGATGCATCCAATATACTAAGCATTACTTAGACACTATCTCCTGCTCGATGTGTCAAGTTAAACACTCTCACATATGAGATGTCATCTTTGCTATAGTAATTATTCTCTATAATATAGACACAATACTCTTTAATTTGGTCACATTATACAGTAAATCCTGTTTTGAATATTGACTGTTCAGAATATATATACAAGTTCTCAGTTACTATTAAAAATTTTTTTTAGGTACTGAATTTATTTCCTCAATATAATGCCTCAGGGAGTCATTAATGTGTAGAAATTTTCAAAATCCCATTTGTAATGGCTTCTCCATGAGAGAGTGGAAAGGACTATCAACATCAAATTTACCCATGAGATATAAGTATGATGATAGGATGGAACTAATAATCTGTACTAACCAGTGGGATCTGAGAATAAGGATGTTTTACTCTCTAGTATCTTGTCCTCTGTAAACAAGATAATAAAGGTGGGTCAAAAATAAGTAGGTCTAATGAGTGAGTTATAGAAACAGACATCATCCCTTTGCAAATGCTTTACCATTTTATGAATTTTCAGTCATGCTCATATCTCCAATTCCATAACAAATTGCACAAATTTTCTTTTGGGGAGATGGGAAAAGCAAGACTATTAATGACCACTAAATCTTCAAATTATTTTGAAATCGTTCCCTTCTTAAGAACCTCCTGCAGGCCTGTATTACTCTACAGTGTGTAACCCCTGTCAGGCCTGGAAAATTCCATCGGCATTAAGGTGCTTCTGTTGTCTTGGTGCCAGAGATGCTGTCCAAGACAATAACCGATCACATTTGCTAAGCATCAACAGCTTGCCCAGCATTGTTCTGCATACTTATGTCTATAACCTCTTCTAAAGATCCACAACAACCGGATGTGACAGGTTCTGCCTTTTTTTTTCTTTTTAACAGGTAATGGAACTAGAACATATAAAGTATAGGTAACTTACACACATTCACGTGCCTGGTAAAGAAGTGATCTTTGAATCTCTGCTTTTTGGCCCTAAAGCTTTCATTTTCTTAACTACTATGTTCTTGTGGCCACCAGCCATGTCCCAGTTGCTGTTAGTAAATACGTTCTGCTATTAGTAAACATGTCACGTCACTTTTTCAAAGATCTTAACTGGTGAAGATTTGAAAAAACAACTTGATGTTTAGCTATTTTCTTAGTCACTTTCCTCATTGCTGAGATGCCATACCTGAAACCCAAATATAAGAAGGAAAAGTTTATTTTGGCTCATACTTCAGTCCACAGTTGGCTGAATCCAAGGCAGGACAGCATGGCACAGGAATGGGGTGGAGGACTCACTGCTCATGCTCATGACATGGTGTCAGGGAAGCAGAGAGCTCTGGAGAGGAACCAGGGAGAGAGACAAACCCTCCCAGGCCATACCCCCAGTGAACTTCTCTTCTGACCAGACCCTACCTCTTAACAAATTGTCAGCAAGCCCCCATAATCCAGTCACCTTCTGAAAGCGCTGCCTGTGATTTCATGAGCTTTAGGGAGACCTCTAGATATAAACTGTAACAACTATCTAACCATACTGCAAATCCCCCAAAAGCAATGAGCAAATAATCTGAGGCAAACACATATCACAAGTGGTATTCACTTAAAAACAGAAATGCATATTGTTCTAGGGCTCTTTTCACTATTATAAGCAGAAAATCTATAGAGAACAGAAGGTAGACCAGACCAATGACTTGGGTTTGGAATGTACACTGTGCTTTTCCCCTTCAAATTAGTCATCCATATTAGTTTCCTAATCTGGCTCATTGTTATCCTTTGCAACCTTATCCAAAATTTTAAATATCTGTATATCATAATGCTTTCCCATATATGTGAATTAGAAGCAATGGCTTCTATCAGTTATGTATTTGCTAAATTGTATTGTTTTAGGATCAGCAAAAGGGGATAATGAACCTATTGAAAGTCAAGTGCCTCTCATCAAGTATACTTCACTTTTTATGGGTCTCCGGATTGTAATTAGCCACAGTAATTAGACTGATATCTACTTTGTTTTGTGTCTCGAGAATATTTATAATCTGTATTCTTAAATAGCAATGATAGAAGTAATTGTTAGGACTTCTACTCTTCAACTTTATTGCACTTAATATCTGCTTTTTAGCTAATTCTTATTATTGTGGGCTATTTTATCCACAGATATAATACTTCACAAAAATAAAAGATTATTTGATGTGGAGATTCATAATATTCTTCTACTTTTTATTTTGTCTAACTTGCTTGCTTCACTCAACTGTTCTAACTAATAATATTCTAGAAATTTCTATGTCAGGTATTTAGACATAGAATAGACTCTCAAGAAGTAAATAAAATTTATATCTGCTTGGTGTAGTTTCTGCCACTAGACCTGACACTGATTTGATACAGGTGGGCCTGAAAGAGTTGGCCCATTCCCAAGCCATTTCTTATACAAACATTCATGAAAAAATCAGCCCCAGTTTCAATTATGGTGATTATATTTAACTTACATCATGAATGTTTCTCTTCTATATTTCTATCCAAATGGTCCATACCTACCTGACAGTCTGTCCACGTATTTGAGGGAGAATAATGCTGACTGGGCTGTGTCATTTAGGATGACAAAGAAAGTTTTTTGGTTTAATTTAATAAAAATATTTAATATTTTAAATGATGCAACATGGTAGAAAATATTTAGTCAAAGATTTGAGCAATTTAGAAATCTACATTACTAAAAAATATAAATAAAGAAAAGCAACAGGTATGTCATAAATCTGTACATACCCATAATATGTAGCTTTTCAGATCTTTTGAACACTGAGAAAGCATTATAATATAATAAAGATGTTTCAAGTACTTCAGCTTTCTAGCGTTTTGTAGAAACTTAAATTAGAGCAGCATTTTCTTAAAACCTCAGACCCTGCTGCCTACTAGAAATTCTTCAGTTGACCATCATTCTGCTTAGTTGGTAGTTGTTATTTTTCTGCATTTAGCTTTCTCCCTTTATCAGATTCTTCTGTCCTTTCAATGAATTCAAATAATGGGCCACAATATCTGTCATCCTTCAGCCCATCAGTGAAAAAAGTAGACAACTTTAAAAAAATCAGTCTGCCCTATTCACTGATGAGTCGGGGGGGTGCTTCTAGTAAGAAAAAAAGCAATAAATAAGTTAAGTGCGTTATATATTTATTTGTTTATTTTGTGTGTCCTAGGATCAAACCCAGGGCCTCAAACATGCCAGGCAATCTCTACCACAAAGCTCCATCCCTGGCCGGATGTAGTACTCCTTTATGTACTTCTTTATGTAGCAGGATCCTGAGAAACTCTGTGGAGCACATCATGCTCTGCCTGCTGGGCTGCTATCCAATTATTAGCACCTATAAGATTATCTGGCTGGAGCCAGTACTGGCCATCCTGTCAGGTGGGTGCCTATGCCCAGCAGTCATTAAATACTTTGTTGCTGAGTAAAATGACCCATGGCCCTAATCCTACCACTCTGGAAGGTCGAGGTAGGGGGATCACAAATTTAATAGACAACAGATCTGGGGATGTAGTTCAGTGTAAAGGCCCTGGGTTAATTTCCCCATACTGCAAAGACAAAAAACGAAGAAAGAGAGAAAGAGAGAGAGAGAGAGAGAGAGAGAGAGAGAGAGAGGCACTTTGACTATGATTTTTGGCTACTTCCTATTTGAAATAAAGACACTTAATATAGTTTTATCTTTAATTTTATGAAGTTACTGCAACTCATTTTTATTTTTTATTTGATTCATTTCAGATTGCTTTTCTTGCTTTACATCAAAGATTGTTAATAATGTTATGTCTTAAAGAAAAATCAAGTACCAAAGTACACAGTAAAGAACATCATTTGTTTTCTTTTTTCTCAATCTGCCTTCCTCAAAATCCAATTACAAATGTATGTGATTTTCTCAGTGGCACACTGGTCAGAATTTAACATTTAAAAATATTTTACACATAATCTCTAGAAAACATTTAGCTATTTCTATGCTTTCAGCTTTGTGAAATTTTTTTTATAAGTTAAAAAAAAGGTCTCAAAGTTGGTCTAAGTTATTATTGCTGTTAAAACAATTAATAAATGAATAAATTCAACATAGGTAATGTATTTAAGCATATTTTTTAATTTGTCTTTTAGCTGATTTTTTCTGGTTTAAGTGTACACTTCTAAAAGTGAGCTTGGGAATACATTGATCACATATTATATATCTCATACTGGGAGCCTGACTCCTAGAATGTTTACTTCAAGATTATGTGCTTGACTCTGTTTATATCCTTAGAAAGTTTGAACTTAATTTCCAGAAACAGTCTAACAGTCTATAAACTTGAAATAAGAAAACAACATTTTCTCAAAAAAAAAAAGCTAGTTCTCCAAATATACTTACAAACTGAGAAATAAGAACCTTTTAACTTTTTAAAACTGAGAATGTGAGAATAAGATAAGTGCAGTTTTATGTAAAATTTATAACCCGTTAGAAGTATTCGCAAAAAAAAAATTTACTAGTTTTGCTGCTGCTGATAAAGATGCCTAAGTGAGTCCCTTTGTTGATGGAGTTGCTGTCATTGTCATTATTGTAGAGAAGCAGTTGAAAGGCCAGAGTTTTCTTTTTTTAAGACTCTTGATCAACCTTTAAAGTAGAGTTAACACTGTCCAATTCCATTTAGGAGCTCAGATGAATAGCAAGAAATTTCAAGATAACTATAAGAAACTAGAGCAGTAGCTCACATTTCTTTACAACATGTCCTGGCTCTTAAGACGCATCATATTTTAAGGATTCTGAGATTTACTTTGTTTCTTTCTTTTTGCACCTTTTACCATCTCCAGAACCAAGCTGTGTTTGTGGTGGTCCTGGTGTAGGCACTGTCACCTGTTCCTGTGTGTGGAAATTTGCAGAAAGAGTGTCAGCAATTTGGAATGAGATTTCAGATGGTGCTGTGTCTCCGACACACTGGGAGAAGCATTTGTCTAGTAAAACCTGGCCACTAATGACTTTGAGTTCAAAATACCTGGAAGATCTGGCCTTGCGATGTAGATAAGCTTTAAGAGTACCTTAACCAATTTGTTTTGTTTACAGTTTAATTTTTATATGATGTCAAGAATGATATAAATAAAAATGTGCATTTAAAAATCTGAGTCAAGTCATCCGATTTTAAAAAATGGACAAATAATCTGGATAGATACTTCTCAAGAAAAGAAATAACGGTGCTCAACAATAGGTGAAACATGCTTAATATCAGTAGAAATCAGAGAAATGCAAATCAAAACTATAATGAGCTACCATTTCACCCCAACTAGTTATTACAAAATACAATGTTTATTACAAAAAACAAAAACCAAAAACCTCCTGGTGAAGACATGGAGAAAAAGTAGTTCTCCTATCCTGGCAGTGGAAATGTAAATTAGTACACCCAATACAGAGAACTTTGAAGATTCCTTGAAAAACTAAAACTAGATTTATCATGTGATCCAACTGTACACTTCTGGGTATATAGCCAAAGAAAATGAAATTAGTTTGCCAAAAGAGATAACAGCATTGCACTATTCACAGTAGCTAAGATATAGAATCAAACTAGGTACCCATCATGTCTATATCTTACCTACTAGTGAGGTAAAATACAAACAAAAGAAAAGGGTAAACAATGGATACAAAAAGACAAAGTGTTAGATATAAGCTAATAGACAAAGGGTTGAGGGGAACAAGAAGAGGGCAAAGGGGTAGGGGAAGGGGAATCCAGAGTAATAATGATATCTTAAAAATAAGAACCTAATAACCCAAACTTAAAACAGCGACATGTACACTGGGTACTATAGTAACTTTATATAGTTGTGACTTACTGCTGTATGTAGGTGGCTGTTTACATTGCTCACTGTCATAAGCAAAAGGTACAATTAATTGTGGTCTGTAAGCTTGTGTAATGGCCTGTAAGTTCGTGTAATTTTGGATAAATTTTAATAAAAATCTATTAAAAACAAGAAAAATGGATAACTAAAATGTGGAATACTTGCACAATGGATTATTATTCAGCCAAGAAGAATGAAATACTGTCATTTGCAGCAGCATGAATGGAACTGGAGGACATTATGTAAGTGAAACAAACCAGACACAGAAAAATAGTAACTTTATGTTCCCTATCATATGTAGAAAATAAAG
>PVJO010033468.1:0-12033 GCA_004026905.1 Hystrix cristata
TGAGAGTGGATGGAGCAGAATAGAAAACATCTGATTGCACTAACTGTAAGCATTTGTCTAGAAATATTTATGATAGTACTTGTAAGTGTATTTTGAGTTACTATGCAAAAATTATGTCTTTTGTGAACTACAGTCAATAAATGTGGGAATCTTGGTTGCAGGGTGTTTCAGTGATTGCATGTGGCATTTAAATTACAAAACCTGAGCTGAATCTCATCGGCTGTGCTTTCTATGGCAGCATTTAATCTTACTGTCTCAAACTGTCATTTTCAAAATAAGATAGTAATAATTATACTCCACAGAATTTTTGCAGCGATTAAATGAAATAAAACAAAAATTTGATTTGAGGTGTGATTGAAAACTATGATGAATGTTTAAAAATTATTACTTAAAGGACGCATTGTCATTTACCCCCTCAGAATACTCCCCTTCACTTCAAACACACTTATCCCATCACTCTTGCCACTTTCTGAAGCGGCTCTGGAAGGCCTCTTTCCTGAGTATCTTTAGTTGTGCAGCCGTGGCTGACGTGATGTCTTGAATCCATTAGAAACATTTACCTTTCATGGTCACTCTGACTTTGGGGGAGAGCTGAAGTCTCACGGCACCTGATCCACAGGAGGACAGAGTACACTGTTTGTATGAGCCTTCCGCTCCATTAGATGGCACTTGGCAGCAGCGTTCACTCTATTTTTAGTCACAACTCCTAATGACACTCATGAAAGAGGACTTCTAGAACTGCTTCAGAAAGTGCCAAAAATGATGAGATAAGTGTCTTCAAAATGAGGAAATATATTTTGAGGAGAATTAATAGCAATATGTCTTTTACTGTAATACTTTCAATTTAAACATTCACTATATAATTTGATGGCCCCTTGTATGTTATTGGTAAATGTTAGTCTCTCAGTGAGAATTTCTTCCCTCATTCAGTTTTTAAGTTATATGGGGAAAAGGAAGAAAGTGTCCAAATGGGAAAGGGAACAAGGGAGGGAGAATAGAACAGAGGACATGAGAAATAAGTAATGGAAGGAAAAAAATGGAAACAAAGCTTTTGTAAACAGGGAGAGAGGAGGAGGTGAGGGGAGGGGAATGGAAAAAAAGAAGCAACAAGATATATCATGTACAGGTACAAATCCCCTATGATGAATGTTATCACTATGTACACCTAAAATGTACCATTAAAATAAAAAAATTAAAAAAATATTTTGGTATGATGAATCTCTTTTAAGTAAGGGGTAAAACATTTATATTTATGAGATGACTAAAACCTTTAGGTAGTGACAGGCAGCATAATTGAGTTGGAATTGATCTTAAACCACTAAGTTTCCTTTGCCTTATAGTTTTGTTAATGACAGTAAGTTGACAACTAGAAGGTATGTACAATTGTCAATTGGCTGATTATGTTTTGCACATTCTGTTGCTGACCTTTTTCTAACCTAGAAAATCTTCTAAGTGAACACTGGGCATTTCCTGAATTGTTGCCTTCTTCAATAACATGTTCATTTTGTGAAAAAGATAAACAACATTTTATTTTCTGTTTGATTGTGTAGATTGTTTTGATGCACAGATACATTTTTAGTTGAGTGTTTTAGAATAATTTATCTTGGTAATGATCAATGATTGTGAAGGATTTAGAGATGAACACCGTCAAAATTTAAATAATTTCTGCGTGGGTCACAGTCAACAAAAGATTAGTGCAGAAGTAGGCAGAAACACACTTCTTTTACCAAGTAAAATGTTACTAAAGAGAAATTTTAATTAAAACTTGGCTTTAATAGATCTTGACTAGATACTTTCTGATACAATACTTGACTACTTGGCTTTTGTTATAGGAAATTCACATTGCTGATGTGGTCGTACTGTTGTTAGTGAATGAGTTTATTTAACAGATAATATTTTTTAATAAATCTGTAACTAGCAGTGTTAGAGTTAGGGATTTATATTTGTTTCCCTGTTTTAATAGCCCCCTTTCTTCATTTTAGTTTGTCTGTTCTTCATTATATCCTTACAGGATATGTTTTCAAACAAATATATAGTTGCTTACTCTTAAAGTGTTTATTTTTATATTACGAAATGTGCCTTCTTTTGTCTGGTAATACTAGTCTTTTATTTACTAAATTTCGTAGTATAATGTATCAGCCTTTGGGTAGTGTTTGTGAAACTTTGTTGTATTATTTTGTTTATTTGATCTTTTGTGTCCTTTAATAATGGTTTTATCTAGTTAGGTGGACTGGTATTTGGTGCATAAATATTAATGATTGTTATCTCTTCCTCTTGGAATTTTCCCTTAACAAGTATGTAGTGACTTTCTTGTCTCTCTTTTTTTTTTTTGGTGCTGGGGATCGAACTCAGGGCCTTGTGCTTATGAGGCAAGCACTCTAACCAGTGAGCTAAATCCCCAGCCCCTTCTTGTCTCTCTTGATCAGTCTTGGCTTGAATTTCACTTTGTCTGCAATTAGGATAGCCACTCCTGCTTTTTTCTGGGTTCCTGTTGCATGAAGTACTGTTTTCCATCCTTCAATTTTCAGTCTATGAATTTTTTCTTTGGTTAAATGTGTTTCCTGTATGCAGCATATTCATGGATCCTGTTTCTTGATCCATTCTGCCAGTCTGTTTCTTTTTATTGGTGAGTTGAAGCCATTTACATCAATGGTTATAACTGTTATGTATTGACTCATTTTTGTCATTGTCTTTTTCTGTTGTTGGTTGTGTGTTTCCTTTCTGTTTAACTACTTGTTTTGCCTGGTGGGTTCTTTTTATCAGTGTCCTTGGAATTACAGTCTCCTTTTTCTCTTTCTATGATAGCCTTCAAAATATTCAGTAGTAATGGTTTAGTGGTCATGAATTTCTTCAATTGTTCTTTGTCATGGAAGTATCTTATTTCATTATTGAGTTTGAAAGATAGCTTGGCTGGGTACATCAATCTGGGTTGGAGATTGTTTTCTTTTAGGGCTTGAAATACTTTGCTCCAGGCTCTCCTTGACTTTGTATTCTTTCAATCATTCTGTGTCTTTATATTTAAAGAGAGACTCCTGCGGACAGCAATAACGTGATTGTTAATCTTCTTGTCTACTTGGTCTATGTGGGAGCCACTTTGTAAAGCATACTTCCAGGTATGTCGGAGTAGGTCACAGAGTTGTCACTTTGGGGTCTATGTTGTATTCCTGGCCCATCTTTTCTGATGTTGTTTTCCTGCTGCACTCTTCAGCCTCCACAAAGGGAGTAGCTTCACTTCCTTGAAGCCAGTGGACCATTGACTGAATCCCTAGAACCATGAACTGAAATAAATCTTTCCTCCTGTAAATTGTAGGTGTTGGGTGTTTTGTATCATCAAAGGAAAAGCTGACTAGTACATTTAATTAAAAAAACCTTAAATCTGATAATCTGTGTCTTTTATTAAAGGATCTAGTCTGCTTACTTTAAATATGACATCATTATGTTTTTATTCATCTAGAGTTTTCTATGCGTCTCAGTCTACTACATTTTCATTTTGTCTTATTTTCTTTCTTTAGGATTAATAAGGTAACTTGTCTCTAATTAATTTCCTGTCTATTAATTTGTTAGAAATACAATCTTTCATTATTTTAGGGATTATCCCAGGGATGAAAACATGCATCCTTGATTTATTAAAATTGACCTTAAATTAGCACTTTTAAGATCCATGCAATGCAAGACCTTCAAAACAAATTAACTAAATTCAATCACTGTCAGTTTTTATTGTTGTAATAAATTCTGGTTCTACAGATATATTAAGCTTTCTAAGATTTTTTAATATTTTAGGTTTATCTTCATGATTATCTTTTTCAGCTATTTTCATTTCTTCCTACACTTCATAGTCCTTCCACTTGAGTATCTCCCTTTAGTATTTCTCTTACTGTGATCAATTAATGATAAATACTCTCAGCTATTTTTTGTCTAAAAACATTTTATTTGTCTTCATTTTAGGGAGATATTTCCACAGTGATGTAATTTTAGGTTTCAAGGTACTGTAGTTTCTTTAGCACTTTAACAATTCATTTCAGTGTTATGACATAATGTTTATTGGGAGTGTTTAGACTTTGGGAGCAATGTGTCTCTCATTTGGGTGAGCGGCCCCTGATTCAAATGCACTAACACACGAGCTTCTAGCTTCTAGTGGGCAGCAGTGGAAGAGGAGGCTCTACAATAAGCCCAGGGCAGAGCCTGTGGCTCTTCAGCTCAGGCCTTGGGACTCAGCAGATGCAGTGATAGTCAAAGTGCCTGCAGCAAACAGGGATACTACATGGATCCTCTGGCAAGCACTCTGGGACAGTTAAAATGAGAGTTTTGAAGCAAGTCCATTCCCTCTTCTGTAAATAACCAGTGCCTTTTGAGAAACACCTTCTGGACATCTGATGTCCAGTTGATGAGATTATACTTTGTCCATGACAGAAGGGAAAGAGACTGCTTTGCTCTGAATGACACACACTTGGGTTTAGATATGAATTTTTTTACCCATGATACTTTTGCTAGGACTACAGTCCACAGATTTATGGAATCTTTCTGACTAGTGTATCAGTCAGTGCTCACTAGAGAAACAGATTTAATGCAAGACATATAAATATGTAAGGATTTACAAGGTAGGCTTATGATGGCTTCCTGCAGAGTCAGGTGTGAAAAAGTGCAAAAGAGCTCTCTGTGCTGTGGAGATCCAAAGGATCCCACTGAAGGTTGAAGGCCTGGAGCTCACTGTGTGAATCTATATCTGGAGGCTGAAGAGTCTGCACTGGAAGGCTGTTGTCTGTGCAGGAAGCCAGTAGATGTCATCCAAAGTGAAGGTGAAGATGGAGCTCCTTTGAAGAAACAGATTCAAGCCTTCCTTCTTTGTTACCTTTTTATTCCATTCAAACTACAAGCCTATTGGTTGGTTCCACTCACACCTGGGGTAGGTCTTTTGTCTTTAGTAAATTCCTTCAGTCACACCCGGAACTATGCTAATCCAATTTAATTGAGGATTTCTTAGGAACAAGAGATCATGGGAAATGGATCCAACTGCTGCTACATAAGACAAAAAAGACTAATCTAAGGTTAACTGGAATTAGTGAAAAATCAGAAGACAACACAAGGGGATAAAAGACCTGTTTACAGATAAAAATAGCAGAAAACTTCTTAAGTGTGGGGAAAGAATTTAACATATGAATAAGTGAGGCATGAACAGAAAATAATTTGTCCATAACATATCTGTCTTAGTTAGATTTTCAGAGGCAATGATCTTATGAAAGCAGATTTAATAGGGGATATTTACAATATTCACCCAGAAGCCAAATGCAGAAGGTGCTGAATGTCCATCTAGGCCCTGGAGACCCAAAAGATCCAATTGAGGGCTGGGAGCCCACAGCACTGTCCCATGTATGTCCATGTCTGCACGCGATGGCTGGAGCCAGGATACAATGCTCGTAGCACAGATGACAACCAGAGCTCCTCCAAAGCAACAGCAGCCATCCTAGATGACAGCAAGGCCCTGAGCTCCTTCCTTGACGAGGACAGCCAAGTTCCTTTCGGGAGAACCAGCCGCAGCAGAGCTTCTCCTGGGAAACTGCCCGCCAACTAGCTACGGCTCCTACTCTGTCTTATGTTGCATCAGCAACAACCTTCAGGTGGATCTCATACGCCCAGCGTCATACCAACTCGGTCCAGCTGGGTGTTCTGGCTCAAGTTGACCATATTAGGTCCACCACAATATCGTAGTCAAAATCCCAGAAGTCCAACAAAAAGACTGACTCTTAAAAAACTGTTAGAAAGTAGCAATAAATCACTTATAAAGGTAAACCATTTAGCATTACAACAGACTTCCAACACAAAACCTAAAATCTAGGTGAGCTTGGAGTGAAGTGTTCAAGTTTTAAAAGAAAATGAATTCCAACTCAAAGTGATGTCTTCTGCAAAACTATCTTTCAAAACTGATGGAAAAATAGGCATTTCCATGAGAAAGAACAACTTAAAAGATTTATAACCACCAAACCAGCACTCCAAAAAATCCTCAAGCATATCCTGGAAAGAGACAATGATACCCCAAATACCAAAATGACTAATGGAATGAAGATACCAAATAGGGGGAGCAGCTAAGGAGAAAAAAATCAACAGGAAAATAATGCGAACAGAATAATTCAGTGCACAACAGTAATAACTCTCAATGTGAATATTTTCAACTTCTCAATCAAAAGACACAAATCGGAATATTGGACAAAAAAATCAAAACTCAGTGGTGTGCTGTATTCAAGAAACATTTAATCCAAAAAAGAAATTCGTACACTAAAAATCAAAGGATGGAAAACAACATTTCATGCAACTGGAAACTGAAAGAGTAGGAGTAGCTATCCTATTTTCAGATAAAGTGGACTTCAAGCCAAAACTCATCAGAAGATCAATGAAAGCTACTACAAAATGGTTAATGGAATAATTTCAACGAGAGGAGATAACAATTATAAATATGTATGCACTGAACACTTGTACACCCAACTTTATTAGATAAGCATTACTGGATAGAAAAGATCACACAAACATCAACAAACTTATAGTGAGGGAACTCAATACTGTACTATCACAAATAGATCAGCTAAACAAAAAACAAAAAAAAGAACAAAGAAATACACAAATTAAACCACACCTTTGAAAAAGTGAATTTAATAGATATCTACAGTGTGTTTCACATAAGAACAACATAATACCCATTCTTCTCAGCAGCACATGGAAATTTCTCCAAAGTAGCCCACCCTGGAACTCTGTCCAGTGTGGCCCATAAAGCATGTGTCAATAAATACAAAAGGATCGAAACTATTTCATGAATATTATCAAATTGTAGTGCAAGGAAAGTAGAAACCAATGGCAAAATAAGCCATATTAATTATACAAATCGATGGAAATTAAATAACACATTCTTGAACACTCAATGGGTTATAGAAGAAATCAAGAAAGAAATTAAACAATTCTTAAAATCAAATGAAAACACCAATACAATTTACCAGAACCTATGGATCAGTCCTAACAGTCTAAGAGGACAATTTATTGCTGTGAATGCTCACATTAGCAAAACAGAGCAAGCGCAAATAAATAACCTAAGGAGAAATCTCAAGAAATTAGGACAACAAGAGCAGTCAAAACCAAACCCAGTGCAAGGAGGGAAATGATAAAAATCAGAGTGGAAATTAATGAAATTGAAAGAAAAAATGCAAAGAATCAACAAATTGAAGAGCTGATTGTTTGAAAGAATAAATAAAATAGAAAAACTCTTAGCCAAACTTACCAAAACAAGGAAAGAAAAAACTCACAGTAATACAATTAGAAATGAAAAAGGCAAAATCACAATAAATATGCCAAAATCCAGATCATTAGTAACTACTATGAAAATTTATATTGCACAAATTGTACAATATTGAAGAAATGGACAGATTTCTAGACACGCATGAATTACCAAAATTGAACTAAGAAGACAAAACATCTGAACAACTCAATAACAATGAGATTGAGGCAGTAATAAAAAATCTAACAACAAGGAAAAGTCCAGGACCTGATGAATTCATCCCTGAATTCGACAAGACCTTTGTAGAGACTACAGTGTCAATACTATTCAAACTCTTTAATGAAATTGAAAGAAAAGAAGTACTTCCAAACTCATTCATGGAAACCAGCATTATTCTGATTCCAAAACCAGACAAGGACCCAACTAAAATAGAAACTACAGGACAATGTCTTTAATGAACATAGATGCAAAAATCCTGACCAAGGTACTGGCAAATAAAATGCAGTGAACCATTAAAAAGATCACCCATCATAACCAAGTAGGTTTTATCCCAAGAGTACAATGTATGTGAATCAATAAATATAATACATTACATAACAGAACCAAGGATAAAAATTACATGATTATATCAATAGGTGCAGGAAAAAGCTTTTGACAAAATCCAACACCCATTCATGATAAAAACCTTGAAGCAATATTTATAGAAGCAGCTTAATCTGAAAAAAACTTTTATAAAAAAACAACGACCAACATCATATTAAATTGAGAAAATCTTGCTTTCTTTTAAAAACAAGAACAAGAAAAGGGTGTTCAGGACATCCTTTTCAGGAACAAGAAAAGGATGTTCACTATCATTGCTCCTGTACAGTGTAGCACTCAAAACATAAGCCAGAGAAATAAAAAGCAAGAGAAAGCAACAAAAAGAATACATATCAGAATGGAAGAAGTCAAATCATTATTTGCACATGACATGATCCTTTACAAAGCAGACCCAAAAATTCCACCATCAGACTCCTAGAATTAACTAATTTGAGAAATGTTACAGCATACAAAATAAACACAAAAATCAGTAAGTTCCTGTACAGCAACAATGTACTCATCAAAAGAAATCAGGAAAACAGCACCATTCACAACAGGATAAAGAAAAAGTCAATACTTACAAATTAAGCCAACTAAGGAAACAAAAGACCTTTACAACAAAAATACAATATTCTGATAAAAGAGATTGAAGAAGATAACACCCCTGTTCCTGGTTAGGCAGAACCAGCATTGTCCAAATGGTAATAATTCTAAAATTGATACAAGGTTTAATAAATACCAATCAAAATATCAAAAGTGTTCCTCATAGAACTAGAGAAAACAATTCTAAAATTCACCTGGAACCAAAAGAGACCTAGAATAGCAAAAGCCATCCTGAGTAACAAGTGAAATGCAGGAGACATCATAATTCAGATTACAAGTTATATCGCAATGCTACAGTGAGAAAAGAGCACGGTATTGGCACAAAAACAGACTTGTGGATCAAGGGAACAGAAGAGAGGAAGCAGAAACAACTCTAGACACATTTAGCTATCTGTTCTTTGACAAAGAGGCCAAAAACATGCTGGAGGAAAAATAGCCTGTTTAGCAAATGGTGCTGGGAAAAGTGGCTGTACCCAAGCAGAAGATTGAAGCTAGTCACATATATCTCACCATGTACAACACTAAACTCAAAATGCATCAAAGATCTGAATAGTAAAACAGAAACACTCTGTTTTACTGGAAGATAAACTATATAAAGCTGCCCGCTGGAAGACAAAATAGGTAAAGCTCTTGAAGACATAGGCATAGGCAAGGACTATCTGAAAGAATGACTTCCTCCAGAAAGAATGACTATCACCATGAAATCAAATAAGAACAAATTCTGAGGGGCTGGGGATTTAGCTCAGTGGTTAGAGTGCTTGCCTCGCAAATACAAGGCCCTGAGTTCGATCCCTGGCGTGCACACACATACACACACACACACACACACACACACACAAATTCTGGTGAAGCCTAATGGAACACTTCTACACTTCTGGCTGGAATGCAAACTATTACAACCTCTATGGAAATCAGTGTGGAGATTCCTGAGAAAACTAAAGCTAGAAATTCTAAGTATTTTCCTGAAAGACTTACAGACATCATATTGCAATGATGGATGCACACTCATGTTTCTAGCAACACAACTCCTAAGAACTGAATCTTGGAAGTGGCCTATATGTCCATCAATAGATGAACAGGTAAAGAAAATGGGATATTTATACACAATGGAGAACTACTCTGCCAGAAAACTGAACTTGAGTCATCTGCAGGAGAATGGATGGACCTTGAAATCATGATATTAAGTGAAATAAATCAGACACACAAGCTTACATATTGCATAATTTTTCCTATATGATAAGCCAAAGTGTAAGTAAATCAAAGAGTGAAATAAAAGCTAGACAATGGGAAACAGGAATATAGATCTTTTTAAAGGAAAAGGGATCATGAGATGAAGAGAGAGAGGAAGGAAGAAGGTGAGGATAAAAAAGAATTAAGAAATGCTATGTACAGGTAGCCACTTCTCATGATCAATGTTATCGTTATGCACTCCAAACATGTACCAATAAAAATTAAAAAACATTGTGGCCATGAGGGAAAGGTTTATATTAACAGCCTGGCCCAGTGTGCATACTTCCGAACATGCTGATTAGGGCAGGGAATGGTGTCGTGCAGCACACTCCACAGTCCATCCCACTCCGCTTTCTCTCCTGCTTCTGTTCTGTTCGGTCAGTCCTTGGGCTATCTAATCTCATCCAGTTATATTTCACCGAAACTTTTTTCTCAGGATACAAAATCAACATGAAAAATTAAAGATTTTTCTGTGTACCAATAATGAACTAGCTGTGTAAAAAATCAGGAAAACAAATCAATTCACAATACTTTAGAAAGAACATGGTGATCAACCCAGCTGAGGGGGCAAAAGATCTCTGGGATGAAACTTGCATAAAACTGAAGAAAGAAATTGAAGAAGGGAGTAGAAGATAGACTGCCCATGTTCAGGGATCAGCAGAATTGATATTGTTCAAATGATCATACTGCCAAAACTGATCTGTCTATTCAGTGCAACCTCGTCAAAATTCTAGTGACATTCTTCCAGAACTAGTATCCTAAAATTCATGTGGAAACACAAAAGATCCTGAGTAGCCAAAGTTATCCTAAGCAAAAAACAAGTCTGGAGGCAGCACAGTACCTGATTTCAAATTATACTACAATGCCACAGTAAAAATAAAATAAAATTAGCATGATTCTGGCACAGAAGTTGACACCAAGACCAGTGGAACAGAAGAGAAGAACAGAAAGAAACCCAGAAAGTTGCAGCCACCTGATTACTGACAAGGGAGCCAAAAATATGTGTTGGAGAAAAGAGCACCTCTTTACCAAACATTGCAGGTAAAGATGGATATCCACACAGACTGAAACTAGGTGCCTACCTCTAATCCTGTATGAAAATCAATTTAAAACAGGTCAAAGACTATGTCTAAAACTTGAAACATTGAAACTGCTAGAAGAAAACATAAGAGAAACATTTGGAGTCATAGGCACAGGCAAAGACTTCCTGGCTAGGACACTGACAGCGCACGAAATAATAAGAATTAATAAAGGGACTGCATCTCGTTAAATAGTTTCTGTACAGCAAGGAAACCTAATGGTAGGGTGTAGACATGGCCTACAGAATGGGAGAAAACTTTTGCCAATTTCTCTCCCAACAGAGAATTGCTACCTAGGATGGATATAGAACTCAAAAAGCTTAGCACTGAGAGATCAAATAATAACAGGCAGGTGAATTAAACAGGTAATTCTCAAAAGAAGTACAAATGGTCAATAACTATGTAAAAATGTACACCAGATTTAGCCATTAGGAGAATTCAAATCAAAACTATGCTTAGATTTCATTTCACCCCAGTCAGAAAGGCTATCATAAAGAACCTTACAAAAATTAACGTGGGGAAAAAGGAACCCTTGTAAACTACCAATGAGAATGCCGATTAGCCACTTTGGAAAAAATGTATGGAGGTTCCTCAGAAAACTAAATACAAATGTACAATTTGATGCAGCAATCCTACTCCTTGGTATATATGTAAAGGAATTTAAGTCAGCACACTACAGGGCACCTGCATATCCATGTTTACTGTGGCACAATTCACAACAGTCAAAATATGGAACCAGTACAGGTGCCCAGATGAATGGATTGAAAAAGGTGGTAGTTGTACAAAATGGAGTAATTATTCAGCAGTAAAGAAAAATATATAAAGAATAAGCTTGGGATGTTTCCAGGTAAATGGATGCATCTTGAGACTATACTCTTAAGTGAAATAAATCAGACACACAAGTTTAAATATTGCATTATTTCTCTGGTGTGAGAAACTGAAGTGTAAATAAAGACTAAAATGTGTTATATTGGGAAAGGGAAGAAAAGTCCAAATGGGAGAGGGAACAAGGGAGGGGGAGGGGGAAAGGAACGGAGGGACAAGAGAAATAAGAAATGGAAGGAAAAAATGGAAACAAAGCTTTTGTAAATAAGGAGGGAAGAGGGGATGAAGAGAGGGGAGGGGAATGGGAAAAAAAGAAGCAACAAGATATATCATGTACAGGTACAAATCCCCTATGATGAATGTTATCACTATGTACATCTAAAATATACTATTAAAATAAAATTAAAGAAAAGAAATATAAAATTATGTCACTTGCAGTAAAATGGATGAAACTGGAGA
>PVJO010033469.1:0-12048 GCA_004026905.1 Hystrix cristata
GTTTGATGTACTTTAATACCATAGGCATTTAAAATTTCAGTATATAATTTAATAGTTTACATGAATTTCTTTAGCTTTACTATGAGGTCAGTTTTTAGCTTATTCTATTGGAATAAATAATATGTACAACAAATAATACTACATATAGATTAACATAGCTTTAATGCCATGTATGAACCTCCTAAAAATAGTAATTAAGAAATTTATTTGAGTAAAATAAATTCACAGATATTAAAATCTCCCTTTGACCTGGATTTCTAAGGCCTAAAATTGCTGAATCATATTCACGGCAGGAAAATAAAACTTAAAAACTAACAGAAATTAATAAGAAACTGCTTAAAATCACATTTAGAAAGAATAAAGTCCAGAGAGTTGTAGAAATCTATTTGGTTTGCTTATTGCATTTAATATATAGTCAATATATGAGGTTTTTTTTCATTTAGTAAACTCATACTGTTACTGGTTCAAGGTTTTCCCAATCATTTCAATCACAGTTATGTGAAAGATACACATACAAACAGGTACACACATACATACACATTTTCACTATAATTATTGGCACAATTTGAATTATCCTACATGCATATTTTTGTGTCTTTAGGCCCCAGTCACAAGTCTATCCTAACATTATGTACTCAAGTCTCCATTATGTTGCCTAATAACAGAATATTATACATAAAAATTTTCATTCTTCTTGCTCTTCAGCAGAAGAGTGAGATGTAATTGCTTCCTTGCCTTCCATTAAGAAACAATTGATGTTGTTTTTCTATGATTAAATAAGATACTTTCAAAAGTGGATCATAAACATGGCAGATTTAGGGAATTTCAGTAATAACTTGGTGTTGTACATTTTTTTTGCTTGTTGTTTAGACTCTCTGAACATATTGATATATGATTAATTTTAGAAAAATTCTATGAGCACCAACAAGGAAATACTATGTTGTCTATTCTACCTACAGACAGAAAACAATGCAGAAGGATAATTAGTTTATTTATGATCTGTATTTCTTGAACTTGGCTCAATTACGTGGAGGACATTCAAATATTGCCTGCTACAGCAAATATTAGTCACAGCTGATCCAAATATAAGAAATATATAGTAATGAATGAGCCTTTAAAAAGCTCATTAAATGTATCCATAATAAGCTATATGACAAGAAACTGTGGCAATTGCTGGGATAGTAGTGTAACTTAAATATCATGAGATCATGAGACTGGAGAGCAATTATATTGAGAGAAGGGAAGAATGGTGGGATGATTTTACAAAGGAAATATGGCAGATTGGAATTGGACCAAAGAGTCACTATAGGTAAACAGAACAAAATCTACAGAGGCATATTTGAAGAATAACAAATCCTTTGGTATACCAGAACAAAGAAAGAGACAATCCAGTGAAGTTGAGACACAACATGCCAGATACCAGAACAAAGAAAGAGACAATCCAGTGAAGTTGAGACACAACATGCAGGGTCTGCATCCTACAGGCCCTAGAATGGCCACCTCAGTTACAAATCCATTTATAGGGTTTGAACCACCTGACATCTTCTGCTTTGGAAAAGAAGCTGGTTTTGGATAGGATTCCACTACGTTCTACAGAAAATTGTATTTGACCGTTTTATAGACAATGGATTAAAATAGGTAATCTTAAAATATTTATAGACTTCAATGGAATAATCCCATTCCTACCAGTTTATCCTAAGAAAACAAGTAAATCTATTGAAAGAGCTTTATATGTGATGGTTCTAAAAACCATGGTACAATCACTTATTGGAATTTAGGGAAACATAGTAACTTTAAAGTTTTTCAAAGATTTTTAATAATATGAGAGAAGTATCAGACTGTAATAAAAGAAAAAAACTAAAGAGAAAAGTGTGAGTATAGTTTGATCATAATGTTTTAACATTATATGTAGGGAAAATCATAGAGGGAAATGTACCAAAATTGCAGGTGCTACCAAAGAGTGAGACTATAGGTAATCTTTTTTTCTACATTATGATGCTCAGTATATTTCTCTAAACATGTATTAGGCATGAAGTGAAAAAAACATTCACTATACTTCAATAGCCCAATCAAGAATAGAGAAGGGGACAGACTCAGGTTTGAGCCAGAATGTTGTACTCACTGGCAGAAGGCTAAGAAAAGCCTGAGGTGGAGTTCACTAAGGGGCCTGACTGTAGTAGGTCTGGTTGGCTGATGGTGCACTGGGTCACGACAGCAAAGTGCAAGAAGAGAAGCAAGGCCAGGAGGGGAGGAAACTTACTGGGACTGTTAATCCTAATAGGATTTCATTGAATTAAGAAACACCCTAGCAGACTATTAAAACATACCTTTGAGTGTGTCTGGGTGGGTCATGAAGGTATGGCTTTGGATACTATATACAGTCTCTGGCCCCTTCCCTTCTGGCATTGTTCCCCTGCTCAGATTCCCAGCTGCCATTAACTAATTTGTTCTGCCATATCTTTTTTACCATGAAGTTTCTGCCTTGGAGTCAGCTGACCATGTACTGAATCTCCTGATATTGTGAGCTAAATTACCCTCCCCTCCTTTAAATGTATTATTAAAAGGAAAGTGAAAGGAAAGCTGACTAATACAATAAATTGGTACCAGAGAAATGGGTTTGATGTTGTGACTACCTGACCAGGTGGTTTATAAGCCTTTCACACTAGTTTGCTGGAGGAGTTTGGAAAGGCATGTTGGCCTAGATGTTGGCTAGAGAAACCTTAAAATGCAGTAAGCACAGCCTGTTGGGAGATTCTGGTCAGAACTCAGAAGACCAGAATGCTGATAGGCATGCGGACAGTTAAAGATGGGCTCAGAAGGTTTCAGTTAGGAAGAATGCAGTTGGACTCAAAACCATGGGTATTATAAAATTTATTTTATTTGCCTATGTCCTGAGGTTTCACAGGAAACTGAGATTAAGGACAGTGGACTAAATAATCTGATGGAGTAAATTTCAAGACAGCCCCACATTCAGGCTGTAGCATGAGTACTGCTGGCTGCTTATAGCTAGACTTATAAAGAGAATCATGGGCAAAAGACAAAGTAGAAAAATTTTAAAAACTTAAATTTTGGCCCGGAAGGAACCATGTGTAAAGTTGGGGTCAAGGTATATGTGGCTTCTAAAAGGATTCACACTGTTAAAAAGAAAGAAAGAACTTTGTACAGAGACAAGAAGAAATATGACTGGGGGGTATCGCAAAATCAGCAAGATATCCCAACCATTACAGGACTAAAGGTGCAAATGTATAAACCTTTCATTTGAGAAGCGAGTTCCTGAGAGCCCCCTCATTAAGAAAGGCCTCCTAGGGAACTGGTTCCCTGAGATGTATTTCACTCTGCTCAACCATTTGGGCACTCAAAGATACTTTAGCCATGGTCCAAGAGGGCCTGGCTACTGCTTCAGCTGGCAGCTGACTGTGGCATTATCCATGTGTTGCTGATTTTACAGATATATCAAATGTAAGAGTTGTAAAGTCAGGGAGGCTTTCACTCAGGAAGGCCTGAGAGGCCAGGCAAGGAGTTCCTGAGAGGGAAGCACATGAAGCTGTAGAAATGAAGCCAAAGGTGTGGTAGAGATCCTAGGATTTGGGGATGCCAGGAGTGTGGAATGACTGCTAAGGAAAACTACTACCTGAGAGTGGAACCAGCCAAAACAGAGACTGTATGGGCTATAGTGGGCAAGAATATGGGGGTGGGGGGCTGCCCACATACTCTGAAATTCACATCTCACCACCATGTGCCCCAGATGCTGGACATGGAACTCCTGCACTTAATGTTTGCCTTGCTGAGTTATGGTCTTGCTTTGGTTTGATTATTTTCTATCCTCTTATACCTCTCTTTTGGAATGGAAATGTTTACTTTGTGCCATTGTACCATGGGATTATGTAACTTGTTTTGGATTTTTTACAGAGGTTCACTTCTAAGAATTTGACTTGACTCTCAAAAGAGACTGGGACTTTTGGAAAATGTTGGAACCGTTAAGACTTTGGGGAAGTAATTATGGTATTTCCAGTTGTACCCAAGCTTGCTGTATCATATTAGATGGAATTATGAATTTGCTTATGTTTATGTAGAGTAAGTATGGTTTAAGAAGATGTGTTTGGGTGTGAAGTTGACAAGGGATGGAATGTGACTACTGATATGTCAACTTCAGTGGATTAAGAAATACCTAAGAGATTAGTATAGCACACTCCTGGGTATGTCTGGGTGGGTTATGAGTCATGGCCTTGGGTACTGCTTATGGTCCCTCACCCAGTCCTCTCCGGCACTGTTTCCCTGCCCTGCTTCCTGGCTGTCATCAACTAAGCAGCTTTGTTCTGCCACAAGGCTTCTTCTTTGAAACCTGCCATCTATGTGCTGAATCTTCTATAACCATGAATTAAATTAACCTACCCTCTTTAAGTTGTGGCTATCAAGTATTGCCTCTCAGTAACAGGAAAGCTGGCTAATGTATTTTCTAAGTTTCATATTGAATGGGTTTATCTGGTAGGATCCTTGGGGGATGGATATAAAAGTATTCAGTACTTTATTTTTAAACCTGAATAATATTTTATTGTATCTATATACCACATTTTCTGTATTTTGTCTATCAAAAGACATTTGGGCAAATATCTCAGCTGTTGTACTTAATGTCACCATGTTACCTGGAATGCAAATATTCTGGTATTTCTTTGTGATCCTTTTTTTCTTTCAATTCCTTTGCATATGTAGCCAAAGTAGTATTACTGAATAATATGATGTTGACCAAAGAGTACAAATTTTCAGTTATGTCAAAGGATAATTTATTGAAATCTAATGTATGGCATGGTGCCAATAGTTAAGATAGTTGACAATACCATATTTGTTTACTTGTAATTACTAACAGACTAGATCTTAAATTTTCTTAACACACACACACAAATGGTAACTGCGTGAGTTAATGGGTATGGTAGTTTGATTGTGATAATCATTGTACTATATTTGCATGTCAAAACATTGAGCTGTATACATTAAAGATACACAAATTTTATATCAATTTTATCTTAATAATGCTCTTAAAAATAATAGTGAAACTTTACAAAAATAGAATAAAACCACCACTTTCAGGTCCAATGATGGAGGTGATGGAAAGTAAATTGGCAATATGTTCATGTTCTTCAAACTAAATGTAGAAAATTCATTATGCACTTTCATCCAAAATAGACCAAAACATCATACACAGAGACACTTATTGCAAGGTCTTGCCTATAACCAAGAAAAATCAGAAACAGAACAAAACATATCCTCTGACTAGGGAAATGGTTAAATTAGGACAAATTCATTCAATGGAATATTGGATAACAATTAAAAATAATATAGTTACAAAAGAAAATACCAAGGCAATTTTTAAATAACATGTTAAAATTATATACACAGTAAAATATTATATTAATAACCTTTTAAATACTATATGAGACCAGGGTCATCAAATGTATTAATATTAACAGTGATTGTCTCAATAAGAGATATGACGGATAATCTTATTCTTTCTATTAGCAAGTATTCTTTTCTATGAAGACTACCCATCACTATTAAAATCAGAGATTTTTAAAAAAGGAAAAGATAAAGTCAAAGAATATATGCTGAGCAATCAGGGTTAAAACATGGATGTGAGTGTTTAAATACCACATTGTTTCTCTGGTGTGAGAAATTGAAAATGTAAATAAAGACTGAAATGTATTATATTGGGAACAAGAAGAAAATGTCCAAATGGGAAAGGGAAAAATGGAGGGGGAAGGGGAAAGGAACAGAGGGACAAGAGAAATAAGAAATGGAAGGATAAAATGGAAACAAAGCGTTTGCAAATAAGAGGGAGGCGGAGGTGAAGGGAGGGAGGGGAATGGGAAAAAAAGAAGCAACAAGATATATCATGTAAAAAAACATGGATGTGAGAATTATCAACGTACAGGTAATAGCAGAAGTCATAGGTAGTCTTTAAACTCCAGAAATTATGTTCTCTCTCTTAATAACTGTTTAGTACACAGATTTTATACAATAAACTGAAACATTTTAATGATTCAGTTATGTTTATCAAAAGTCAATTAGAGTCTTAGGCCTTTGTTATTTAGGGATGTTTAATTGAATGAACATGATTTTTTTAAATTGATTTGATAAAAATTAAACTTGACATTAGTATGCAGTAATCCATTTCCTTACTTTTCTTCAGAAAATATGTCATTTTCAATTTTAATTTCAACAGAATATAGAGTGAATCTACATAAGGCAAAATTGCTAAAGATTTGTTTGCCCTAAGATGTGTTTTGCTCACTATAATTGGCTTGTCGGAATGTGTCTGACATATGCTAATAAAACAGTGAGAAAGCCAAAATATGGTTTATTTGATTATATTAGTCCTTTCTATAGTGAAACTAGCAACATTTTATTTAGCTCCTACTTAGATGGTTGGGATGAAAAATTACAAAGCAATACCACCCTGGCCCTTCAGCAACAGATGACAGCTACTGAGGGGAGGCAGGGAATAATGTGTTAGCAGGATAACTCAGGAATCCGAGGAATGCCCTGGCAAGGTGGGCTGTGGATTCATGACAGATCTCACAAAGGAGGTGACAGTTTGACATCTGATTTTAAAGCAAGGCAGTCATAAAGGAGAGAGACCTTCAGATAAACTCTAAATACTGCCAGATTGTTTTTCAAAATGGTAATATCAGTTCACATTCTAATTAGCTAGGAATAAGAATAACTCTGCTCCCCATGCTGGCCAAGGTTGGTCCTGTCTGACTTTTAATCTTCATCTGTAATGTTGAGCATCTTTTCCTGTATTAATTTGGCCATATATGTCTTCTGTGATTTGCCCATTAACATGTTCTGTTTGTTTTTCTTGAGTTGTCTTTATCTTATTGATGTGGAGGAGTCATTTATATATTCCGGTTGCTGATTCCTTGCCAAGAGATGCACTTCTCTTCCTCCTTGAAGTCAAACTTTCTGAACCACACACTTTCTGAGCATCTTTAAATAGGTAACTTCTCTGGGTTTAATTTTCTGAGCAATAAAACTGAAATAATAACAGTACTACCAGAAAGACTTTTTGTGAAGATTAAATGAGTTAAATTAGAGAGCACCTGGAGCTGTGTTTGACACATAGTAAGCCCTAGTTAAAAACAGGCTTCTGCTGCTGCTGGTCGTACTCTTGTGACTTCCCTCACAGGTGAATTGTTTTCTAACCCACTCAGCACTAAGGGTGCTGTCCTTCAAGAGTCCTGGCTCCACATAGGACTCTTCATTCCAGCTCCCTGCCTGGAAATGGACTTGCTTCTGGCACTTAGCCACATATGACTCAGAGTTCAAGTTGCTGAGATGAGAGCACTTTGAAGAGAGCTTCACACTGACCTCCACCCATTGCCCTCCCTGCTCTCCCTTTCTTTCTGGCCCCTGTGTTTGTAGAGGGTAGATATAAACAAATATTCGTTGCATTGTTTTGTAACATTTCTCCATCTTTAAAAAAAAATTTAAGAAAAGTTGTCTCTAAGCTATCCAGTATGTCATCTTGATGGATGTAGAACTCTTTGTCCATTTTTCTCTTGTAGTGTGGTATTTCTTTTTCTTATCTATAAGAATTCATTTTTATTAAGCATTTGAAATATTCTTCTCTCCTATTTTTGTGTATTTATATATATAATAGTCAAATCTAGTAATTTTTACAAGATTTCAGCTATTGAAAGCAGACCTTAGAAAGGTCTCTTTTACCCAAGCATTACATAAAATAATTTATTTATATTTCTTTCCTACATTTATACTAAATGTTATTTACAATCGATTTTAACATGCAAAGTTAATTAGGGAATCTAACATTTTTTCTTACAAAAAGTTTAGCCTGTTGTGAGGACAGACACCTCTTATGAAGTAATCATTCTTTCCTTCATAGAGGCAGCCCTAGATGTAGGAATTGCCATCAGCCATCAGCATAGTTGCAAGCTACATTTACATTCCATCTGGAGGGCATGGTCAACAGTAAGAAGCACCAGTCTGCTGTTTCGCAAGCCCAAACAGTAAAGAATCTATACTATCACCTATTGGACAATATTCATATTGAAAGAAAGAATAGAAAAAAAGTGATACTTTTAAATAGTTGGCCTCATCAAGAAATCAACCAATAATAAATGCTGGTGAGGCTGTGAGAGAAAAGGAACCTTTCTTCATTGCTGGTGGGAATGTAAACCAATACAACCACAATGAAAATCAGTATAGAGATTCCTCAGAAAACTAAAAGTAGAAATTGCATTTGATCTAATCATTCCCTTTCATGTTTCTTTGCAAAATAGGTAAAGGCATCAAATTACAGTGGTGTATGCATACCCATGTTTATAGCAGTACAATTCATAATAGTGAAATATTGGAAACAGCCTATATGTCCATCAATAGATGAATGGATAAAGAAAATGTAGTACTGTATTTGTATACAAAGGAGTACTCCTCCGCCATAAAAAAAGGATAAATTTGAGTCATTTACAGGGAAATGGATACACCTTGAGACCTTAATATTAAGTATTAAATCAGACACACAAACTTAAATATTGCATGGTTTCTCTTCTGTAAATAATTTAGTATATAAATAAAGTGTGAAATAAAAGACTGGTAATAGGAAAAAAGAGAGAAAAAAGTTACTGTAATCCAGTATGGACAGTGCATCTAAAAAATACCGTGATTCTTAGATACTAAGTGTCTTAGGTGTTTTATATGTCTTTTGACCAGTTAGTCGGGTTGTTAATGTGTATATATGAGGATTAACTTTATAAGCACTTATAAGAAATAAATGAATCTGATGTTGGCAAAATAAAAGGTGATGGAGGGAAGACAGTAAAAAGAATTGAAATGTGTTATGTATATGTACCAGTTCTCTGCAATGAATATCATCTTACATACCACAAACATGCAGTAATAAAATTTTTTAAATTTAAAAAATAAATAGTTATGCAATGAACCCAAAAATCACTTCGGCTTTGAATAGTGAAATAATCAGGCATTGGAAAGGATTGTCTTAGATGTGTCTAGGCATGAATATAAATAAAAGAATCTCATGAGATTGCCAGGAGGTCCATTTTTATTGGTAGGAAGCAGTCAAGGTTCTATTTACTTCTCATTAGAATGGATACATCTCAGAATGCAAACCCCAGCCCCGGCACTCACTGATTATGTTATGTTGGGCAATTATTCTAACCAGCCTTCTCTGAGCCGGCAAATACTTCTAATCACCTATTATGTGCAAGTTATTCATTGTCCTGTGAGGTTTAGACACCTTCACTGTGACCTGTAGTAGAAAGGAGTGTGCTAAAGCCTTAACTCATAATAGAAGCTCCGTGTAAGGTTGGGTATTCACTACCTTCCTTGCTCTTTAGGCCTTCAACCAATTTAAATTGGATTAAACAAAATAAAAATTCAGAATAAAATTGGCTTGGCCTTCTATATATTTCCTTAATATATTAATGACAAACAAAAATTCCTTTCTTAAAGAGGATTAGCATTTTAATTATAAAGATTGTGTTTACTATATGAAATCTGATCTTTCCTTCCAATGTTTAATCCACTAGATATGACTAATTTTCCTGTGAGTTTTACTTTAACCTCAGCCTTTCAAAGTTTCTGAGTGGAATATTATTAATCCTGGTGATTTATGACCTGCCTTTGGTATTTTACAGTCTTTAGTATGAAATCTTTCATTTAGAAAACTGCAAATGGAAGTGCGAACCTAAAGTATTGCTTAGGAACATTAATTATGAAGAGTAATTATAAACGCAAATGCCTACATTGGTAATAATTTTACAACTTATATTGTACCAAAGCCTCCAACTGGATGTACTTGCAGCATCCTTTGGTTGAATTCCTTTAAATGGACTGTTAAAGAGGAAGTCATAACCTGGATTCTATTTAGAAGAGCCTGACGAGCAAAATTCTAGGCTACAGATCAGAGTGAGGTAGCAGCAGGATGAGTAATTTTAGTCTGACCTATCCAGGCTACATTCATTTTTCTCCTTCTATTGTGTGCCTTGTTGACATCCTCTGAATGGGATCAGGCTCTATTAGCAAGAAGTAGTGCCCGGTCACTGGAGGAGAATGTGTTCTTGTCGTGGTTCCTGCCAGAAATCTTCAGGGGTATGGTTCTATGAGGAGGACACATGAGGCAACCTCCACCATACATCGACCGGGGGGCCCTGTAAGAACAGAACTGCTCTCTCTGAACAAGAGGACACAAGGCATCCTTATACTGTAATGTCTGGATCCTTCCTGGACAAGTTAATTTGTATATATATTATAGCTTTGGCATTCTGTCAGTATGACCTAGAGTGTACTTCTTCATGTGCTTTACCTGTAAAATGAGGACATTACCAATATTGCAATAACCGTGGATGACATATGTAAGGAAGCCTGTGACCAAGCAGAAGCTCAGTAAATGCTGATTTGCATTATTGTTAATTCATAGTACTGTGCAGTTATTTATTTGAGGGTTTGTATTGGATACTGCTATGCTTCAGGCTCTTGGTTAGATACTGAGAATACACCAGAGTCTGTACCCTTGGAAAGTTTACTGATTAGGGAGGAGTTGGGGAGATGTGAAGTGACCTTCCCTTCAGTGAGGGCATGCTGCAGCAGGGCAGAGTAGCAGGGGCTTCTGAAACACAGCAGGGCCTCTTTGCCCAAACTTGGGGAGCTCTCAGACAAACTTCCAGAGATCTGGAAGTTTTCTGGGACAGAGGGGACAAGCATGGTGGCAGACAGCATGGCACATCCAAGGGCTCCAAGGAATCCTCAGTGTAACCCAAGAGCCAAGCTCTCTACACAGTGCAGCCTGGAGAGAGGGGATGTTCATTATCCAGTAACTGATTTTATGCATTGTCCAAAAGTTAAATGAAGCTGAACAAGGAGGAAATTGGTCTCTATGAGGAGAATGGTGAACAGCAATGTAATTCTTCAAAGAACAGTTGAGCCGTGTTAGTGGCCATGGGGAATTGGGGCTCTTTGATTCAGTAAAGCTGCTTTCTCCACCCTACACGCAACTTTAATATTTACAGATTTTCTAGACCCAGCTGCAGAGAACATAGTATCAAAACCAGGATGAACAAATATTTTTCTGTGAGACGAAAGAATAGAACAAGTTTAAAAGTCATGAGTCCAAATCAAAAGGAACAAAAGGAGAAGGAAACACAGTCCTCTGTGCTTGACCTCAGATAGGACTCAGTCTCTATCTTGTACACTGAAAATATGTGATTACCATAAAGATATGATACACTTTCCCATTAACATGGCACAAGTACTACTTTAAGAAATTGTCTTCACTGCATTCGATTCTTTATGGAATTTGATTAAATTATACGATGTCATTTATGGGTTTTGGACTTAAGCAGGACAGCATACTCTTACACAAGAAAATGTAGAAAAGTTACACTGATAAGATTCGTTGTAACTTTTTACTCAAGGTAATTAAATTCTGGCCTAATGTGCCAAAACAGAACAGTGTAATATACATTTTGGCATTTGTTTAGCCCAAGAAAATTCACTCATCCAAGAAGTCCACAGATAGTGTACTCACTTAATATAATTACCCTATTATGCATAAAATAATGTGTTTAAAGAGAGTTAAGCAACCTGCTTTAATCGCTGCAGTAAGCTATAAATGAAATGAATTAAAATAACCCTGACTATAATATTAAAAATATTGAAAGCCTTTTACACTGGGTTAGCTCTTGCTGCATAAAAGTAAATTTTTCAAAATGACATTAAATATTGTAAATATTTATTTGGAAGTAAGGATGTTAAGAACTTTTAATTAAAAAGTTGATCTATATTACACATTCGAGGCCTAGCTAGTTGACAGCAAAATAGTGTTTATGAAAGCATGTTGTATATAAGCACAGTATTTTGGAAATCAGTCCAGTTTGCCAACCATCAGGGCATTTGTTTGTTGTTAGAGAGGGTTTTCCATACAATATTTTCTTGATTGACTGTCAGTAAGATTTTTGTGTTTGCCTTTAAAGCCTTCTTTCTAGCTGACTTTCAAAAAGTGTACTAATGCCATAG
>PVJO010033470.1:0-12086 GCA_004026905.1 Hystrix cristata
TCCTACAAATAATTGAAAATAAATGGGAATAGGAACAATTATCTGGCAAGATAAGGGACCAGAGGATCTTTAAAATGGTTAATTTCTGGAGATGTTGCAAAGCATCAATTTAGGATATTGTACATGCACAAATAAAGATACAAATATTAAAAAGACAGGCATACTGAAAAAAATAATTGCCTTCCTCTGTTGTATGTTCTCCAACTGTGTACATTAAAGAAGCCTTGAAAATTTCAGGTCATGTGAAAAAATGATTTACATATTCTTAGGAGTCAAAATTAAGTGGCCAGAGTCATATTGCTCACAGCTTGTTTTTCATATGATACTAATGGTGATAATACATTAATATTCATTGGGTTTGTTGTATAAATTATGGACTGCACTAAAGCATTTTCTTATCTAGTTATGATAACAAAACTATAAACCAAATACTGTCCCATCTTGAACTACTGATTTATTAATGATGAAATCAAAACAGAGAGAGAAACTTTTTAACCATGGACATGTGGTACCCTACATTCTAGCGGTGGGAATCATATCCAGGCTTATCACTTCAGAACCCTTACTCACAACCACTGCAAGCACTATTCTCCCGACCCACTCCCATGTCAGTCTTGGTGTTTCAACTCTCTAAGCATTTTCTTTATACATCAAAAAGTCAACTATAGTTTTAGTCTTGATAATTCATATGAATTCATTTTAAGAATCGCATGTCTTTTGGTATTCTAATTTGTACATAATTTTACTATTATAATGATTTTTTTGATTTTTCATTGTAATGATCACAAAATATCCTAAGTTGATGCTTTGCAACATCTCCAGAAATTAACCATTTTAAAGATCCTCTGTCCCTCATCCTTTCAGATAATTGTTCCTATTCCCATTTATTTTCAATTATTTTCTACTGGTATGAAAAACCTCAGTATACTGTTGTATAGAAAGCAGTGTTTGGTTATATGTAAAATAAGTAAGGAACATATTTACCTTGTTGGAACACTAAAGAAATTCAAGTAATTTCTTCAACAGTAAGCTCCTATCACTACCTTAGTTATCTTCCTGTCTATACTTCCCACATTGTGTTTCCATAATATTCTGTATAACTCTGTATGTTATTATGCTCAATAATATTTTTTAAGTCTGTCTTTCTCATAAAACAGCAACTATGTTGGGGGTGGGGCGGAGAATGAAACATGTTATTTTTATATTCCTAGACCTCAGCATAGATGCTGATGTGGACTAGGTGCTTCGTACATGATTATGTGAGGAACAGAGAAAACAATGGAGCGAGAGAGGTGAGGGAAGGGGAGAGAGAGAGAGAGGGAAGAAGTTACATTAACTAGATATGTTATTCACGTACATGCTACATGCTTTTATTTTTCCATTATTTCCCATATTGCTAATGTGTAAGAAGAAATCTAGTATCCCATAAGAAATGTACTCTGAAAATCCCTCTGACCCAGATTCTGAAGAACAGAAAGAAAAATGTTCAGAAATATTAGAAACTATCATGTCATTTAGGTTTCCCAGGAGAATTTTGTAAGGATTCAACTTTTAGAAGAGGCAGGTGTTATAAAAAAAAAATGTGGTTGAGTATTGATGTTTTTTTATCTAAAATCTGGCTTTATGGTGTTTTGATGTTTTTAACCTGTTAGGTAGAAGCTAGAAGAAATGGCAGTCAATTTTCTGTCCCCCACAATGTGGAGGCTTACAGTGCCCTTTGCAACAAATGTTCCAATGTTTTGATTCAAACTGTCTAAATAGGTATTTTAGTTAACACTAAATAAAAGCAAAGCCCCACTCTGAACCAGAGAGGTTTGGGGCAAAGAGGAGGAAGGAAGCTGCAGGGTGCATCTAGGCAGATGATATCTCTCCTGAAGAAGAAAGCCTTGGGCCTTGGATGCTGTGTGCTTCTGTGGAGATGTGCACAGGAAGCTTCCTTTAGGAAATAAGCAGTAGATAAGAAATGGAAGAAGCAGCTTCTTTGAGAGACGCCAAGGAAAGATGTGCACATGTGTGGTAGCTCTAGGATGCTGGTTGCAAAACGGGGGCATGATCTCAAGGAGGGAGACAATCCCCATGAATTAGAGTGCAGCCCCTTTTGGCCCCCAGGAGCATGGATGTAGGGAAATTGGGAGCTGCAGAGCATGAATAGGCATTAGCATTTCACATGGGCCTCCACTAATAAGGCCAGGAGGTGGGTCTAGTACTGGCTTCAGGGTGTCAGCATCTGGAGGACATCAGAGGCAATGTGGAGACCAGAGAAAAGATTGCTCAAAAGCTTTGTATATTAGCTCTTCGGAGAATCCTCAAAATAATTACTATAGTGAAGTTTAAAATGATTTTTTGAATAAAAGGATACAATGCACCAGAAATTCAGCTAGTACAGTTACACCATGGCAATACTGGCACCAGCCATTAAAGTGACTTCATTTGTGTCCAAAGACAATGAAAACCTGTGACAGGTCAGCTACCTGCCCTGTCCGGTAGCTCTCAGTTCTGCCTGAGGTACAGAGAGCTCACTAAAAGCAAGCCCACACACAAAAAAAAAATAAATAAAAAATAAAAATAAAAACAAGCCCACACTCCCCCATCCAACTAGTGATACATAGAAATTGAGTCACTGGATCTGACATTTCTATTAAGAACAACAACAAAACTTTCAAGGTGATTCTGTCTTACAGACACTTTTGTAGAAAACTGGGTTATGTCTGCAGAAAGTAAGTGGGAATAAGTAATGTCAAACATATCCTACAAAGGACTTGTCTTCAAGGTTATGTTTTATGTTTCTAACTTGCCGGTAAGATGAGGGAAGCAGAGAAGCTAAGGAAAATGGCTGGCATTTCCTGCATGATGCCTAAATGTGAAGAAACCAAATAACCAAATGAATACTTCTGGTGTTTACCATGTCCTGTCTGTGGATTCTCTACCCCTCTCAGTGTGACAATTTATTCGGTGTCCGTGCCTTTGTTATTCTGTGTCAGCAGTTTATATGACACTCAATAATAATGCTTCTGAGGACTGGCTACTCTCTGTTGTGCTTTGGCTTTATTCTCAACCTTGATTTTGCTCAATTTGTTCACACTGAAGTACCAATAGCTTTGTACTTTGTATTTTTTAATTGTCTTAAGTGATTTTGGATATCATTTTCTTTTGTTGTTGTTGTCCTGGCTAGTACCTAACATAATAGAAAATGCATTAGTAATATCATCTCAGGAATGTACAAAAGTTGCAAATACTAGTCTCACTGTTTGTGACGGAGGACCCAGGTGAGTAATTACACTGGACTTGATTCTGTGACCATCAAGTTCAAGTGCATTTTGAATATAAAAGAAAATGAGAAATCCAATAGAAATGAAACCTAGACAGAGAAAAGTTTTGTGATTCCCTGGCACATTCAGCCAAAGCTGTTTTTCTCCCCCACAGGGCCAACAGCTAAGACCTAACCAAGATTTCCAGATCTCTTTGCCTGGTGTCACCCCCAGAATGTTCTCTCCCTCCCTCGCTTCATTCTCCTTTCCTTTTTTCTTTTTCTTTTCCTTTTCTTCTTTTTCAGTACTGAGAACTGAACCCAGGATTTTCACCATGAATTACATCCTCAGCCCTTTTTATTTATTTATTTGTTTTTGAGACAGGGTCTTGTTAAGTCAATAAGTTGCTCAGGCTGGGCTCCAATTTAGGATCTTCCTTTCTCACAGAGTGCTGGGATTATAGGCATATGACCACCATGCCTGTTTCACAATGATCCCCTTCCGTACTCTGCCTAACCTGCATGCCCGATTCGTGAATATCCCTGGCAAATGTCATAAATGGAGTCAGGTGCCAGTCTATATTTGGGGGTCTAGAAAAGGCTGTAGCTGTTCAAAACCTCCTGCATCCTTTCTGTTGCATGCTTCTTTCTAAAGCCCTGGAATTTACCTAGATAGTTGTCTGAAATCTTTCCTATATCCCTACAGTAACAGGAATCCCTGTTTTCCTCCACCCCTTGACAAGTGACTTCCCCTTCCATATTACTGAAACTCAGTAATCTGCACATCTCCGTGGAAAAGATCACTGCTGAGAATTTGATGTACTTTATGTGTACAGCAGTCCTAGTTATTATAAAAAGCTCAGAAACGGTCATTGGTTATGTCTGCCACATGCCTACATCCTGCTGGCCTTCCTACTGTCACCGTAACAAGTCACATCTTTGCACTTTAGCACACAACCCCTTCCTTTCCTGAAGTCAAGCCTCTTTCACTCTTATGTCTTTACAAGCTCTCCTCCATCCTTCTGGGTCCAAAGTGTACCCCACATTTGCCAAAGCCCTTCTCAGCACACACTGTGTTGATGCCCAGATCCTTCTCTTGGGGAATTTGTCTGCGGTGCCCTCAATTCAGCAGCTCACTGGGTGTACTCTCCACTAAGGTGGAGGTTGTCTGAGATTTATGCTGCTTATTAAGGTGTTTGTCTACTTCTCTGTCACTTGCATCTCCGCACAGATCAAGCAGGCCTACCACCTATGGGCTGGCACCCTCTGACATCCAGGGCATTTCCTGTGCTCTCACTCCCAGGTCCTTCTCCCCCATACAAAGAACTGGCTCTTCTGCCTTGGCCTTCAGGTTTCTGCATGGTTTTCACTTCACCCCACACTATCCAGTCCCATATCTACTCCATTCAAAATCCCACTACAAGCTAATGCCTCACTAACCCTCTTCCTCTGCTTCCTGACAACACAATGGCTTCTGTTAGCTCCCACAGTCACACAATCACTGTGATTCAGAAGTGTGGTGACAGACATTCCGCATGTTGGCCTCAGAGGAAAGTCAGTGTGCCTATTTCTGTGCCCCTAGAACGTAGGCAAGAGGCCCAAGACTGTCCAAGTGACAGACACGGAACTAACTAAAGGAGACCTGAAACCTCACCTCACATCCTTACTTGAGGAAGACTGCGAGTAGAAATTACAGGTCCTGGAATCTGTGTGTATGTGGACAGATGTACAAGGTCTGGGGAGGAAAAACCACGTATTGGTAAACAGAGAGATCCACACTGGGAGCAGCAGACAGAGGCATCCTGGAGCAGATGCTGAGCAAGCAAGCAGCCCTGAAGACTCCTGCTGATTCTTATAACTTCTCCCTGCTTTGCACCATGGCCCCAAGTACTGGAGCAGCCACAAAGGAGTGAACAGGCGAGAAAAGATGGGTGGTCTAGGAAGGGAAATCATAAAGAAACTACAGACGGCTTCCTGCCTGAGGTAAGACAAGTATGAGATAGGATACGTTTAATTTAGATAAGAGGTACCCTTATATTAGACAACTCGGAAAATTCTGACCCCCAAAAGTGATCAGCACAGCCAAGGAGTCCACCCAGCTGTCTTCCACTGCCTGAGGAGAAATGTTATCTGGGAGTGCTGAGTAGGAATTTAGTTTCTTTATACATGCACAATTCTGAGTTCTTGTATTGTCAATAAAATGATGGCAGTAGTTAAGAAACATGTGTTTCCTTATCATCTGAATTGGACTGCATGTTCAAAATCATTCCGATAGTGTCTATGTGCTGTTTTGGCATGGTAGGTACTTGATTAGTATTACTTGAGGGATTCTAACATAGGCTTTATCTTCCACAACCCTCTCATCTTCTACTGCTTCTCATTTTTCAAGGGAAGGGCAGCATTTAGTGTTAAGGTTTGTTCATAAACATGTTAACGCAGAAAATAAGATTATATTCAATAGGTAGTTGAGGACAGCCACCTCTCTTGCTGATTGCTGCATGGAAGGTAGTACAAAGTCAGGCAGTTAGAAAAAAAGTAAATAAATAACATGTCAGGACAAGTCAAACCAAGATAGCTCAAAGTTTGTCCTGTTAATGACATGTAGAGTGATATTCTAGTTACTTCACCTACTAGTCCAAATTCAAAGATATTCTCACTCTCTGATTTGCTTCCTATCTGTGGATAAAACATATCTAGGTCATAAATATTACCTGGCTTATGGCAGCTTACTATTAATGCTATAATGTTTTTAAGCAGTTGTAGCTGATAGGATAAACAGCTCAGAGTTTTTTTTAGGGGCTAATCTGTTTATTTTAAAAAACTATACTCATCTCCCATAACTACATCCATCAGTTAATCTTAAGTGACATGCTCAATTTTAATTTCTACTGCTGTGTCATCTCATATTTTGAAAATTTGATTTCTAATAACAAGAATAATAAAAACAGGGCAAATATGATCACAAAATGGTAAGATTACTCAATCATGCATATTTCCATTAAAATATTTTTCCTATAGAGTAACATGCAAGTAGAAGAGAAATTTTTTTAAGAGAAATTTTTAAAAGTGAAGAGAAAACAGAAAACATAACCAAATATTGATACAAATCTCCTTAAACCTACAAATTGAGGGGACACTGGGAGCCCAAAGCAGTTTCTGTATCAATCACCTCTGGAGAAAATGAAATCAATTAACATTTATTACTTATTAAGTGCTAGATATACTGATTTCATTTCACACACACACACATCCTCATTAATTGCTCTCAAAGATATTGCACAATTATCCATTTTGTAGATGAAGAAACCAAAGTTGAGAGATGTTCAAGTACAATGCCAAGACTATTCAGTACAGCAATCAATCACTGCCCGTGCTTCCTCTTCAGAAGAGGTGCCCGTGGAAAGTCTCAGAAAGTCCAAAGAATGTGGTGAGTCAATGTCTCTTTGGATTTTCTTCTCTCCGATAGGTAACAGAATGAGAAGCCATTCTTACATGGCACCCTGGTAACTCTTCCTCTAAACGAACCCGATACTGAATTCCTACACAGAATCCAACAAGATGCAAGTGTGACAAAATAAAGAAAGCCATGTGTCTGAAGACCTCTCTGTGAGGTTTTATCACTTTGCTGACTTTATAACATACAAGAACATCATTAAGTTTCTCTAAGCAGCCTTGCTCCATCTTTCTGCGTCTTTGACTCCAGACACTGGTTCTTGGATCATCTGTCCTATCACTGTTCACAGCCCTGACAACTGCTGACCATGGGTCATGTTTGAGACATCAGGGTGTAGGACATATGTTTACATTTCAAAATCTGACCCACTTTCTGTCTACAACATCTCTTTCCATGTCAGAAACTTATTGACAATTTCAATCTTAAGAATTTTGCATTGAAGAACAGGAAATTGTAAGAGGAATTTTTGTACTTCATACATTCACTTAAATGTATTAAATTCTAAAATGTGCCACACATGTATAAGCAAGGGATACAGAACTCTGGTAGAATAATATACATTATTATCAGTAATTTACATTGTATATTTTCTGTGTGCTTTAGTTATCTTACAATTGATATATTTCTTTTCTTTTATAGAAAAATAAAAACCCTGAGTATTTGAAATCTAAGAGAATTTAAAATCATCTAGTCAAAAAATCATTCTATAGGGTAAGAATTTAGGTAAGTTGATCAGTATTTCTTTAAGAAGCTAAAAATGGAAATCATAGCCTCTGATCATTAAAATACATTCTCTTGTAGTTAAAAGATGACTTTTAATTGACTGACTTTTGTCTTAGAAATTCTTTCCTATAAATATTTTATCAGAACACTAATTTCCTGACTTTTAGAAAACAGAATCACTTACCATCAACTAAAATAATGCATTTCATTCATTTACCTGTTGGTTGTATGTTTTCCTCCTGTTTTTCTATATTGTTTACATCTTTCCTCCAGGATCTACAATTATGACATGTTCAACAGATATTTGTTGAATGCATAAACCAATAGGCTGAATATAAGAAAAGATTATTCTTTGAACTCTGACCTTACCTTAAAAAATATAACATATGTCATATGGACGTTACCTTCAGTGCAATTAGTCCTAAATTAATCAATGCTATATAACAATGTTTGGAAACATAATACTGTAAAGTCTGAAAATTATAAAAATTAAAGCAGAGTAGCAAGTATATTTTTAAAAGCTGCCTAGAATATTAGCCTCTCTCAATATAGCATTGCATTCTATGTTAATAAAACTATCAGGCAAAATTTAGAGTTAAGTATGTGTTATGTTAAAAGTAAAAAAATTAACACTTTCAAGGTCACACAGCTAGTAGTGTTTAGAACCTAGGTAATTGAACCTGGTCTTCTTGCTCTAATTTTTCTTTTTCTTTCTTTTTTCTTTGAAATGCTTTTAAAGATCTTTCTTGCTGTAATGTTTTACTAAATTGACCTCCAAAAGGTAGGAAATAATAAAAATAAACATATTTCTTGTAAATTACTAATTTCTATTTTGCCTATCTGCCTTTCTTGAAAGTTTCATTTATTTAAGAAATTTGAAGATAACTGAGATACAGAAGAAAATACTAGGCTTATAAAAATTTGTAATAGCTAAAGAGCACTGCAGTACTAAATTTGTTAACAATTTCCCTAAAAGTAGTGTTATAAATTAAACAGAACAATCATTTAAGGAGTATTTTGAGTTGATTGATTTAATGTATTTCATTCAAATTAAAACTTACTGCATACTTGCCACTTAGAGAATAGTATCCTTCTAGTTTTTACACAGCATGAAGCACGGAACTACTAATTAACCAGGAATTTTAGGGGAACTAAGTTTTTTGGAATATAGTCCAGAAACTCAAAAAAATGAGATATACTTTGCCACTATATAATTTATGCTTAAATTACAGTCCCCATTAGAGATAGTTTTCTATGATGATATACTTAGCTCATATACTAAAAGTAAGTACATGTAATTCATTTTTTAAATTTATAAAATATGTCATGTGGAAAAATTAATCTGTATGAATAACAAAGAAAAATGACAGTAATTTAGACAACTGTAGCAGATATTAAATATGTTATAATCTGTGATATGTTAGCAAGATCAAAGCAATGTAGATTTGGAGGCAGAATAAGTAAATGAATAGAAGAGAACAGACTCTGAATATAAGATCCTAAAGTTAATATATAAATACATGAGATTTATTTCGAGTCCAAGGAGGAAATATGTTTTATTCAACAAATAATACAGAAAAAGAAAGTTATAAATTTTGGGTGGAGAAATAAGTAAAATTAGATTCATACAAAGCTCTTCACATGGAAATAAAAATCTATGTTCATCGAATATATAAATATCTAAAAGAGTAAAAATGTAAAATAACTAGAAAAGAATTTTGGTAAACACACATAGTGAACCTCAGTATATAGAAAATTTGGCTAAAAATGATAAGACATAAAAGGCATAGTCCTATAAAGAAAACAACATATTTAACTACATAAAAATTTATACCTTAAATAGTTCTCAAACATCACAAAAGACTTGCAGACTATATTATTGGTAAAAATATTTGCAATATATATGACACAAAAAGGATCAAGATAACAAATGTTTGTCTATAACGTACAGTTATAAGAAAAGAAAAACAAAAAACAAAAAGAAACAAAAATACTGCTAGAAATTCCAGGAGGGGGTGCAATTTAACATAAGATTCCACATTTTACTTAAATAATTGACAAAGATTAAAAAAAGTAAAAGCACCTTCTAGTAGAGAATGTCAAGAAATAGTATTTTCACATGTTTTAGGGGTGAGTCAACATAATACAAAGCTGCCAGATGACCTTTTGGAACTAAGTAGTGTAACACTTTAAATGTAAAGTAACTTTATCACCTCAACTCTGTTCCCAGTGTTAGAATTTACGATTGTGACCAGACACAACTATAGAGATGTATGTAAGGAAGATCGTTAAAGTTCTGTTTTTTCATAGGAAAACATAGAGTAGCCTAAATATTCATCAATAGAGGACTGTTTGCACAGAATAAATCTCTCTCTGAAAATGGTTATGAAAATCTTTTTCTCTTAATATGGAAACTGAGCATAATATATGAAGTAAAAGGTACAAGACAATATATGAGATATAATCCCAATGTGTAACTGTTCATATGTGCAGACACACATAAATACATACACATACTCTGAAAACTGACTGGAAGAATACACATTTGATGTTACAATGATTATTTCCAGGTGGTTCAATTAAGGAATTTTTACCTTCCTTTTACACAAAAGTATGCTGACTCTTCTTCTTTCGGCCAACATTATGTTCTCATAATAAGAAAATGCAACATTTATTATGAAAATATTTCAATGACAATAAGATATAATACTTCAAATTGTACTTCTAACTGTGACATTTAAAAATGTGTGGTATTATGGCAATAATTGTAGTAGTACAACAGATCTCAAAAAATAAAAACCAACAATAATGTTTTTTCCTAAACATTGTATTTTGACTATGCTTTTTCCCTCCAGGTCAGCCAGTTTAGGATTTTGTCTATGTCACAAACAAGTATTATATAAAGTGAAATTGAGTACATAGTTATTTATGGTATTACACATGTTACACTTCGCAGTTTGCAGCTAAATTAGTGTCAGAGCAAGATTATCAATTTGGATAGGTTATGTTATTTGTAGAAATGGCAATCCACTGCAGAGGAATTACAATAAGTCATCTCTAGACCATATAGAAAAGGTTGGTAAAAAGATACCTTCTGAAACCAACTTAATAAAAATCAACACATTATAGTAACAACTATGGTGACAGTAACCATGATATATTTTTCCTTTACAATGACAGACTCTAAGGAACATGCTTTACAATCTTTATCAGATTTAATCCTTACAATAGCCTTGTGTAAAAGGTGTTGATACCTCACAAATAAGGAAACCAATGGGTGCAAACACTGTCCAGTTCACCAGCTTGAAAGTATTCAGAGCAAGAGTCCAATTCAACTTTCTCTGCCTTCACTGTCCAAACTCTTGAACACTATTCTGCATACTAATCTTGGCCTCTTGTAAACGTGTGACTAAAATAAATCATCAAATAAAATCATTTGTGTGTATATCATTGATGGTACCTTAAGAAATATGTGTACAACCAAAAAGACCACATTGTAACCTCACGTAGACATGATAGGATTATGTCTTTTTTTTTTTTTTTTCCAATACTGGAGATTGAATCCAGGGCCCTTAGACCTCACTACAACCCCAGACATTTTATTATTATTTTAAAATTTGAGACACACTCTCACCAATTTGCTTGCTAAATTACCCAGAAGGGGCTTAAATTTGCAACCCTCTTGCTTCAGCTTCTCAGAGTGCTGGGACTACAGTAGTGTGTAATCAGGCCCAGTTAGAATTATATCTGATAGGTACATTTCTGCATTTTAATTCCTCAGGCATAATCAAGTAATGCATTTGGTACCTGATCAGTGAGGGACCAATTTGAAAGTGTTATTATTGATCTGATACAATCCAAGGTAAAGCTACACTTTAAATAGTTCTAGCTCAACTAGAATAAACTCTAAATTTAGATAATTCTGCCGTGATGCCTTCATCACCAAATCATTGCCTGATTTCTAACTTGTGCTTTCTTTTATGAAACAGTGGCACAGAGAGAGAGAGAGAGAGAGAGAGAGAGAGAGAGAGAGAGAGAGAGAGAGATAAAGATAGATAGACACCAGTGTTTATCAGAGTGGGTACAATGCCTTTTATTGTGTCATGGCATGCAGGACACTATGGAATGTGTCCTATTCTGCTACTGCTGTGCAACAAACACCTCAAATGTTAGCATCTTAAATATTCTAATATTTATTTTAAGGAAAATCTCTGCAATTTAAGTAGGGTTTGGTGGGGATTACTTATCTCTGTTACACTTGGCAGTAGCTGAGGAGGCTCAAAAGATGGGAGTCAGAATTGTTGAAAACTCGCCTGTTCACACAACTGGTGTTTGTCAATTTGAAGGACTCAGCTGGAGAGAGCTGGCATACCAGTCTCTCTATCTCCATGTGGCCTAGGGAATCTGGGGCATCTTATAAGTTGGTTAAGGGCTTCTAGTAGTGTATGTATCCCATAAGAGGCCAATCTAGCTGAACATCACTGTGCCTTTTGTCATCTAGCCCACTGACAATACTGTTAGGATGACCCTCCCCAGATGCCAAAATGGCCATCGCTGGTTTCTCACAAAGCCCCTTCCCCCGTCTCTATGCCAGAATCTCCCGCCGAAACAATGGCCCCTCCCCCTGACTAGAGTCCCCAATTAGGTCCGTCATGCCAATTT
>PVJO010033471.1:0-12046 GCA_004026905.1 Hystrix cristata
TGAAATATAAAATATGATCAGAATCTGATGATAAAATGCTCTATTTTATGCAAAATGTTTGGGGAAAAATATATTAATATAATGAATTCATACAAAAGATAAATCTTAAGCAAACAAGTGAAAACCAAGATATATTTTAAAATATGCTAAAAGCGTAGACAGTAGGAATTAAACAAAAGTTGCTTTTGTAGGAAAACATAGCTGTGCATGAAATTAGACCATCTAAATAATTCCCAAGATTTTTAATATTGAAAATGTAGTTTGCCTGTTAAGAAAAATTTAAAAAGTGACATTTCACTGAACTATGAACCACACACTATGCCCTTTTCATGTAACTGCAGATGTCCGCAGCCAATTCTAAGATTGCAAATCAGACTATGTTTGGATGTGAGGTTACTGGTATTTTTTCTACACTCGGTTTTCAGGAATTGTCTTTGATTTTACAGTTGCACTTATTTTCCGGCAGCTACATGTCTGTTCTAATGTTTGATAAGTCAGAGATGCCCATGAGACCAGGTGTGATCACTCTCAAAAATTGTCTGCGAAGTATGGTACTTCCTGAAGTCACATCTTCATTTGGATGACAGTGCCCCATGCTTTCCCAAGATGAGCATTTAAATGGATGTAGTGGAGGCACAGTGTAGTGTAGTGATACCTTCTTTACCTAAGTGGCAAAGCAAAGCACTGTATTAACAAAAGGAGTGCAAGAAAATATTTAATTGAGCGAAAGTTAGCTTCATATGAATAGTGAAAGAACATCACTAAAATGGCACACAAGAATAGATCCTTCAGTTGATATATTTTGTCATTTATTAAAAGGCAATTCTGTTCTATTTTATTTAAAGTTTGAAAAGATCCCATGTATCAGTTGTAACTGAGTCATCAGGGAAATCTGTAGTACTCTCAATACGCATATACATATACTTTATGGTTTACTATATGATTTTACTATAATCTAGTGATATTTTATGGTTTATTATAAAATATGGTTTACTATCATCTAGTGATATTTTAGGGCTGTGGATTGTTATCTTTCATTAATGTTTTTAATTAGATTTAATTGCTCATCAGAAGACAGGACTGTTGAAATTGTGGAAGATAAAATTTTCAGAGAGCTATTACTAAAGGAACTTCACATTATGATATAATGTAAATATTTCAACCTAATGAAGTTAAACGATTCTTCATATTACCTGGTTTTATAGACATGGCAGTTTTCTAAGAATAATTTGTATAAATTTGCTTCCAGCCTGACCACAGGTGCTCATCTTTTGTAATGCCTGTGGAAATGCTGACATTTAGAATGTGAATAGATGTGAGGACACAGCGACAAAGGACCTTTCCACACAACTGATGGTCACAGAGTGAGAGCCTGAGAGGCATGACAGAATCCTCCTTCTTTTCTTTGAATTGTAGAGGAGCAATGACAAGATGTGAGGAGGAAGGAACAAAATTCAATCACACAGGAACACAGCATCAAAAGAAAATCGCCATGGGTGTGTGTATATGGGAATAGTGCTGCTTCATAGTAGTGTACTATTTAAAACCTTAATATATGTAGAGCATAATGTAGGCAGATTAGGTGCAGATTAGGAGCCAGAATCACATGAAATGATATTATATGCAGAATTTGGACAAAACTGATGAACAGATATCAGCCTGTGTCTTTTCTTTGCAAAAGTTTGAATAATTTTGTTTGATATATTTTCAAAAAGAAGAATAAAGTGCAAAGGTAGTAAAAAGTACTCCATGCTTTTTGAACTATGATTTTCCAATTTTTAACATCTTAGTACATCTAGATTGTACATTTCACTTTGTCACATACCTTGTTCTCCTTCTACCACATGTACCATCTAGCTTTAGTCAGTATGTATCACAGTCCTCTAAATGTCGCTTCCACTCATGTAGATACCGTAGAAGTATGATAATGACAATCCATTTCTATGATTAGTGCTCCTGCAAGTACAAGATAGTCTCACTCTCTGGGGCTTCCTCTTGTCTCTGGTTTTGTGTGGATATTTTCCAGCATCCACAGATGGTGAAAGACCATTTTTTAATCTTTCTAAACTTTTTGTTGAGTAAACAGGTGCTTTGTGCAGATGCAGAGATATTTGTAGACTTGGAAAGTCTAAACCATCAATTAGAGAAGACTTGTTGATCAATTGAAACATGTAACAGGTCATTTAATGTTCAGCTCAGAGTCAGGTGGAGGGAAGTGTTCATGTTGGTTAAAAATATAAAGAATACAAGGAGAAAATGCATTGAGTGAAAGATGTCTATGGATAGTATGTATAAAGAGCAACCCTTGATATATTTAATATATGCATACTAATAAAGTGATATTAGTATTTTTAGCATGTACTCAGGGTAATTTTATTCATTAAACCTACTTTTCTTTGAAAGAGCCATGGCCAAATAAAGTGATGGAAAAGTTGAATGACAGAGAACATTGTGCTTGCTCAGGCAGCAAATATACTAAAAGACAACATGACTGAGCCTTTCACTTTACACTGTTGTTAAAAGCATTTTTTGCTATTAGCTGGCACAGAATACCATTTTACACAGTATAATTATCTGACTGTATTATTCACCTTCCCATTATTGGGGCAAAATACATGACAACCAGAACTTAAAGAGAAGTTTCATTTTGGCTTATTGTTTGGGAGAGTTTAGTCCATGGTCAGTTGACTTCAAGACTGAAATGGCATGGTGGAAGGGTCTGGTGGAAGAAAACTTCTCAGGCAATGACATCCAGGAAGCAGAGAGACAGAAAGAGCCACAGAGAGAGAAAGAGAGAGAGAGACTTTCAATGGCATACCTCCAATGACCCACTTTCTCTAATAGATCCCTGCCTCCTGATAACACAATCAACAAGTGAACTTTGAACTCATCTATGGTTTAATCTGTTGATGAATATATTGTCTTTATCCACTTTGATCCAATCACACATTAGAGTTTGGGACATATTTTTGTTCTAAAGTCTCCAAAAAGCTCGTGTCCATCTGATTATGTAAAATATAGTCTATTATCAGAATTATCAAAGTCTTAATTATTTTAGCATCATTAAAAAATTCAGGTCCAATGTTTTCTGTGAGAATCCAGGTAAACTCTTAGCTGTGAGTTCCTGTAAAACTCAAAAAGAATTTAAAACTTTCAACATGTTCAGTGTAAACATTCCCATTCCTCAAACCAGGACGAGAGGAACGGAAAAGAATTGGAACAAAGTGTGACCAAATTCCCCTCCTTGCCCCCACCAGGCAAATATTAAATCTTCCAGCTCCTCATCCAGCACTCAGGGTGTGTGGTGGGGAAATGTGAGCTCCAAAGGCACACGCCAGCCCTGTACACATGGCCTTGATGGTTGAAGCCCACATAGCTTTTTTCTTGAGGAGTGTATGCTCACTGACTGACTTTCCTTGGCACAGAGTTCACATTCCTGGCATCTCTAACTTCTTATATTTTCTTAGAGTTTGTTGGCTTTCCTCTTACAGCTTCATGTACCAACATCTCAGGGACTATGGCACTGTCACACCACAGTGCCTGGCCTCCCAGGCCTTCCTCTGAAACCTGGGTGAAAGCCTCCATTATCCCTGTCTTTTGTATTTAGAGAGCCTGAAAAATCAGTGCCATGTGGCTAATCTTAAGGTCTGCCACCAGCTCAGGCAGTAGCTGGCCTCCCTAGGGAGCTCCTTCATGGCTGAACTTGAGAGTACACTTCCTTAGGCAACCCTGAGCGAGCAGAGGCCCTGGAGCTTGCCAAGGCTTTTAAACAACTTTATATGTTAGGGATTCAGCTCAGTGGCAGAGTGCTTGTCTAGTGAGTGCAGAGCCCTGAATTTGATCCCTATTACCACCCCCAAACAACTTTACAATTATATTGCCTTGAGCCTTGCAGAGGTAAGGCATGGCCAGAATTTAAAATGCCATTAAGGTACACAGTGTGCGCAAAAATACATTCAACGTTTAAATTTAAAAACTGTTTTACACTGCCATTAATTACCCTCAAAATACTTCCCCCCCTTGGGACACACTTAGCCCATTGTTCTGGCCACTTGCTGAAGCCCTTCTGAAAGTGCTTTTGTATTTTTGGTTGCATTGTTATGGCTGCTTTTATTTGAATTGATTCAAAGTGTTTACCTTGCATGATCATTTTAACTCAGGGCAAGAGTCACATCTCAGTGAATAAGGTGAATGAGGACACACCATGATGTTTTGTGAGCCTGCCTTTCCACTGGACGGCACTTGATAGCAGCATTCACTGCTAGTCACAATATTGTTAGTCACAATTTCTAAAGACGCTGTTTTCTGCTGCCTTGGTGCCAAGTACAGTAAAATCCTGATATAATTGCAAATCTCTGATTTATGAACATTTCTCTGTCCAACAAACAATAGATTTGGGAAATTTCAAATGAAAATCAATCTAAAATAGGAGGCCAAAGACTCTTTCCCACCTTCTACTGTGAATAATAGTTTCTTCAAAATTGCAAATAGGGACATTTGAACTCAGAAAAGTAGTTGTTAGCATCTCGATCAAACTTTCCCTTCACAACACAATGTGATACACATCTGTTTCAAAGAGAATGGCCTGTTAAAAATATTTGAATAAATAGTTGCCAGCAAATATTACTCATTAAGAAGAAATAACTATATTTCAAGGTAAAAAATGGGGGGCTGGATTTGTCACTAACAGGTATATGCAGAAGAGTAATTGTCAGATGGATTCTTTAGGTGGAAAAAATCCTTTCAGTTGAAAAAAATCCCTTCAGTGAAGAATAAAAAACTGGGTGTGCTGGCTCACACCTGTAATACCAGCACTTGAGAGGCTGAGGCAAGAGGATCACTGTGAGTTTGAGGCCAGTCTGAACTGCAAAGCGAGACCTTGTCTCAAAAAAATAATTTTTAAAAAGTGAAGACTAAGGAGAGAATATCAAGGTAAACAAAAGGTGAATACTGTCTACACAATCCATATTCTCTGTGGAGTATTAAACACACGTAGAATCAACATGCTTGAAACGATAATACGGAAGATGAAGATGGTGTACAATTGCAGTTAGAGCACTTTAAGAACTGAAAATGATATACATATGCAGTAAAAGTGCTAATATATAGGATAATGTAATAAAATACATTTTATTCTCTAATAAACTACAAGATTAAAAGAAAATAGAACTTTCAAGTCAAGAGAGGGAAAATACAATGTAAAACATTTGATTAATTCAAACAAATCAAGAAACTCCAGGAAATGGAAAGTAAAAATATTGAAACAAACACAGAACAAGTAAAAAGAATAGTAGATTGAAGTCCAAATATATTAATATTGTATATAGAGTGCATAGTTCAGTGAAAATACAGAATTTTTAAACCTTGAATAAATACAATCCTTAAATACATTCTATTGAAAGAGGCATAACTCTAATATTCATGTTACAGGATATTTGAAAGTCAAAGCATCAAAAAACTGTATCTCACAAATACTAAACAAAAAAGAATAAGAAAAGACTGTTTAATATTAGACATGGAGGATGTTATGGTTTGTGTCTAGATGTCCCCCCAAAGCCTCATGCAGTCACAGGTGGGGCTTTTTCAGGGGTGGCTGGATCTGGAGTGTGTGATGACGGCATAAAGGGCCTGTGGTTACTGAATGTGTCTACTGATGAGTCTGGCACCGCCCTAATCCCGGCAGCCTGGAGAGATATAAGGGACATGTGGTGGACTGACTGTGGCCATTTTCAGCAGGATGCCCAGCTGACCTGGTTGCTGTGGTTCTGGGTGTAGAAGAATTGTTGCCCACACAATATAAAAGAGAACTGGAGCAGAAGAGGGGGGCCGGCTGTTTCCCAGGAGAAGTTCTGTTGCCAATGGTTCTCCTGAAGGGGACTCAGCTGTTCACATGGCAACAGGAGCCCGGGCCTTGCTGTCCTTCGGATGCCTCTGTTCGCTTCAGGGAGCTCTGGTTGTCATCTCTGCTGCGAACATCGTATCCTGGTTCCAGTAGAGATTTCTTCAGCCTTTGAGGGCAGACAGGGACATACACGGGACAGTGCCGCGGGCTCCCAGCCCTTGACTGGATCTTTCGGGCCTCCAGTGCATAGGTAGACGTTCTGCACTCCTCCTGGATTTGGCTTGTGAGTGAATGCTGTAACTTATATTTGTTCTGTATTAAATCTTCTCTCTTGCAAACCATTGATTCTAGAAAAGTAACTAGTACAGTAGGTATAAAAACTATTAGAGGTAAAGGAGGAAATATAAGTGTACAGGGATCAATATGTCAGAAAAACCTGTAAGTTCTACTTGATGTACTCTGAATAACCTAGTAATACTGTAATATTACATAAAGATAGTTACCAAATCAAAGCAGAGTGAAATGAAACATGTCTCTTAATTGCAGGAATACAAAAATAAAAGTAATAAGAATATAAAAGATAAACAAACAATACATTTAGTAAACTTGACCAAAACATGAAAATAGAGGATATTTTATCGCAGAGTGGTACTCTATTATAAAATCACAAAAAAAAAAAAAAAAAAAAAAAAAAAAAAAAAAAAAAAAAGGAAAAGAAAACAAAAGAAAAAAAAAACCAAAAAAAACCCCCACATCTTCTTTAGCCATTTATTAGTTTCTGGGCATTTGGATTGTTTCTAAGATTTAGCTATTACAAATTGTGTTGCTATAAACATGGTTGTGCATATATCATTGTGGTATGATGTTTTTCATTCTTCTGGGAAGATACTAAGACGAGGAATAGCTAGGTCAAATGGAATCTCTAGTTGTATTTTTTTTGAGGAATCTCCACACTGATTTCCACAATGATTGGACCAGTCTACATTCCCACCAACTGTGGAAGAGAAAAGGATAGACTCGAAACATTTATAGGTACATGGAAATGCACCTTGAGAACATACGCTTAAGTGAAATAAATCAGACAAACATGAGTACATATCAAATTGTTTCTCTGGTATGAGAAACCGTAAGTGTAAATAAAGACAAAAATATATAATAGATATTGTGAAAAAGAAAGAAAATACTCAGATGGGAAGAGAACTAAGAAGAGAGGAGAGAAAAAGAAGGAAGGGAAAAAGAAAAGAAAAAATGGAAAAATGTAAATAAAGCTGTTGTAGATATGGAGGGGAAGAGGAGTCAAAGGGAGGGGTGGGGAAGGGGGAAAAACCAAGTATATCTTGTACAGGTGCAAATTAACTATGATGAATGTGATCAATATGTATATCTAAAGTGTACCAATAAATTTCTTTGGCTAAAATTAAAAAAAAAAGAGAAATTAGAGGATTAAATTCAACTTCAGAATACATAATTTTCAAGTGCCCATGGAAGTTATAAAACTGATCACGAACTGAGCTAGACACATGCATATGCATGATTTCATGGATTTTAATAGTGTATAACATAGTCTTTTGTCATATATAATTAACTCTAGAACATGACATTGAAAATATAATGACCAAACTGCAAATAATTTTAAAGTAAGCTGTGAATTTAACTTTAGGAAGATCAGAGACAAAATCACATGGAAGTTATAAAAAATTTTAAAATATAGTACTGAAGATATAGTATGTTAAAATTTGTGAGTTAGAAAAAAGCAATGCTTCGAGGAAAATAAAATGATTTAAGAGCACATTTTAGAAACAAGAAATGTGATATTGCAATGCTGTGAGGATGGAATTAACTGTTCCATACATAATGCTGGTTTATCATTCATAAAGATGAAAACAAGTTCCCTCTGCATTACACAATATAAAAATCAATTCAAAATGAATTATTAAAATGAACTAAAAAAATTTCAGAAAATTATTTTGTGAATATCTGTAGGAGTACAGATGGTGTGCAGCTCCTTGGCTAAGAATTAATTTGTTGCTGGAGAACTTTGACTGAGGAATGACTGCAGAAGAGCCGCTGACTGTGAGGGTTTATTGGAATGCACGGACATACTTCATGGTTGCCTAGGAAGATGTGGAGAGGCAAGTAAAACAGTATCTTTAATGATAATTACTCAAACCAAATGGAGATAAAGGTAATTTAAGTAAAGCAATACTGACAATGAATGTTCTTGATCTTAGCATGAAAATACAAAGTTTACATTGTCTGCCCGTGAATGTTGTTGAATTATACTTCACACAGAACTAAAATTAAGATTTTGTAAGTTTTCTTTATATTACCCACAATGACATTTTCTTATCTGCAAAGTCCAATCTATAACTCATGTTTTGATTAGCTTTTATTATTAGTTCTTTTGCCTACTTCTTTAGGGTTCCAAATCTCCATTTGCATTTTTTTATTAGTATGTGTCAGTAGAACATAATGCTTACATTTCTCATGTGGAGTTGGTATGTGTTCATAACACATCTTAATTTTTTTTAATCCTCTGTCTCTTCCTTTCTTTCCCCTTCCCTCCATCTCTTGATTTCTTTCCATTTTACTAAAATTGTAGAGGATCCAGAAATATATTTTATTTCGTTATTGAGTTTGCATTGTTGTTGTTGTTCCCAGGCTATTATAAAAGTTCTGATTGCTAATTCCAACAAGGGTTAACACAAAAAGAGGCTCCTGGAATTTAAGTAAGAGTCTATTTGTCCCTGTTTGGACTCACCTAAAGGGAATGCTCCTTTGTCTTTCTAAATTAAGGATACTTTTTCTTAGCTGGTCCTGAACTCTAGTGATATTTTTCTTATCACTTTGATATGGAAAAATATCTGTCAAAATTTCAAATGATTCTGCTTGGTCGGCCAGGAAATTGAACCTTGTGACAGAATGTGTAAAATAACACAGAGAGAAATCTGGCTCTTTGTTAAGCACAGTGTTCCTCCAGCATGCTCTTATCAGGATTGTGTAAACTGATGTCTACAAAGGCATCTCGTCACCCCAAGGGGGGAAGAAACAAAGACTGCTAAAATTCTGTGTCCTTTTGCCTAGGAGCCTCTTGCTTGGATCCTAGAATCAAGAACTGCCAAATCTCAATTCACTTTTAAACAATTTCTCTATCTTCAAAGTGCCATTCTCTTTATTAATTGTTTTTCCATCAGCATTTCATTGAACTTAATGTTGTCAGTCTGACTAAACTACTGGTGGAAACAATTTTATTCTGGAGAAAATTAGCATGCAGAGGCAAATACATTCCATGAAGACCAGACTTCTGGGTAAAAAAGAAAATAATCTAATATTAGTTTGATACTGACCAACTGTCTCATGTTTTTGATACATCTATGTTTCCAAGCCTAACACATGCATTTTTAAAATTGTTAGAATAAATTGGAATATTTGGAAATGTTATTTGGCTGCCATGATGTTAAGCCAGAATGTCTTTTTTTTTAATTTTTATTTTTACCAAGAACATGTGTTGGTACATTGTATACATAATGATTATAATCAACATGGTTATTTTGTACCTGTACATGATGTATCTTGGATTCCCCCCCTTCCTCTCCCCTCCCTTCCATTCACCCACCCCTCTCTATTTGCAACAAGTTTATTTACACTTTTCCATTTTTTTCCCTTTCATCTTACTTTTCTTTTAACCTTCCTTCTTTATCCTTCTTTTCCCTATCAAGTTCTCCTCTCTTCAGAATGTCATTATTAATACGGACATTTTCAATATGGAAATGTATGGAGTCATTTGGTAGTCAGAATATTTTCTAAAAATTGAGAAACACTTCACAGGGAATGAGCTCTAACAGATATTATAATCCAGCCACTCGTGTTGAAAATGACACAAAGCACACAAATACACACAATTTTAAATCGTCTGATTTGAAAAACAAATATTATTGTAGAAAGTAACCTTTTCTAATCTTTAGATGAAGAGTGTAACCATAAAAATGTAAAAGAGATGAAAGGACATATAAAAGAACAGATTTTGTATGACCCGCAAGAAGGAATTGATGTTTTGGATCCCTAATGACCAAAAAAAAAAAAAAAAAAAAAAAAAAAAAAAAAAAAAAAAAAAAAAAAAAAAAAAAAAAAAAAAAAAAAAAACCCAAAAAACCACTTTTATATGCTCATTCAAAAAAACACAAACTTGTGACTAATCTCATACAAATACATAAATATATGTGTCAAACTGGTAGAGACTATTCAGGAGAACTGTAACAAAGAAATATTTTCAATAAATTAAAGTTTATTTAATAAAATATATTTTGCACAAAAGTTTAAAGTACAATTTGATCACTTATTATATAGCATTATAAAAATAAATCAATACATTTTGTACAAAGTAACACACAGTCCAACAGACAATAATGAATCAAAATGACATGCTGAATTTCTTTTTTCTGAGAGAGCTGATAGTTGTACTTTTTTAAGACATTTAAAAAATTTCTATGTGAAGAAAATTAGAAGTAATTCCAGTAAAACAGGAGGTTATAGCCAATAGGCTAAGAAGCTGTGGACATTCCTCAGTAGAAGCCATAGTTCCAGTATGGTCCACAGCGCAGGGGGTATCAACAGCCATAACCACCATAGCCACAGCCCAGGCCACCATAGCCATGTCCCAGACTGCCATAGCCACAGCCCAGGCCGCCATAGCAGTTGCCATAGCAGCACATGGTGTCAGGAGTGGACTGTTCTGTAGAGGGCCAGGAAGGTGTTTGTTTGAGTCTGGATGTCTCTGTCTGCTAAGTGCCTTTTATAACCTGATGGTGGCGGGTGGGGAAAACCACAGGCAGTGGAGAGGCATATTATCTCACCAGTGAGCTTCAGATAATGTCACGAACATTTACTTATCGAGACAACAAGGCCCTCATAACTGAGATAACTTTGCTCACGATCCTATCATTATTTATGGGCCTTTGAGTGGAATACTTGTTCTATTTCCAAGGCTCTGGCTCATTCTATACTTACTTAGTTAAATACATACGGCCCGACTGCATATTATTTTACAATTTATGAAATCAGGTATCATGTTTTCATTTTTGTATTGTTTTGTTTTCATTCCTCCATGGAAAGAAGGGTTTTTTTTTTTTTTTTCTTCTTTTGCGTTTTTGTTTTGCTTTGTGTTGTTTTGTGGGACATTATCTGTGGGAACATATTTGTTGAGCATTGCTCGTAAAGAGTGAGCTAGATACTGATTTTTTAATTGGTAACGTTGTGGTAAGTTACCGACATATTTAGTCATATTGAATATTTATTTCTGAACCCTTTCCATTAGTAGATGCTGTTTCAATCTCTGCTGAAAACAAATGACCATTTAATGGACAAAAACTCTATATATGCTCTCTTACCTCACATGAAGGTGTTATATAAGTAACTGTGAAACACTGTGTTTAAATTGGGTGCTTCAACGCTCAATCTTAGTGTATATTCAAACTGGAAGACTCATTTGCTAGTAGAAATAGCTTACAGTTACGGCAGTGATATGACTTTTAAGAAGTGTGTGAGTATATCCAAGGAATAAAAAGCCACACACTCCTTTGCAGTCTACTGCCAGTAGATGAAATACTGGTGGAAAGTTGTCAATGAACTTTATTAAAATAAAATTTACATAAAGCGTTATAGAACTATTAAGACTATAGTTCAAAGAGTTTGACGGAAAGATCAACAGAAATTATATATTATCTTTCTAAAAGTAGCTATTCAAAATTTTCATAAGGAAGAAGTTTCCACTGTTTAAAATTGCCAAATATAAATTTCCCTACTGCACAAATTCTGCCACTACTTCTGGTCTTCTTTTTTTTTTTTCATCAAATACTGAAACTAGTGATAAATGCATGGACTTGATAAAAACATATGGTTTTCCAGTTGTAGTTTTTTGAGGAATCTCCATATTGATTTCCACAGTGGCTGGACCAGTCTACATTCCCACCAACAGTGGAGGAGTGTTCCTTTTTCCCCACAGCCCTGCCAGCATTTGTTATTGGTTGATTTTCCCATATACGCGGTTCTTTCTGGAGTGAGGTGGAATCTTAACGTTGTTTTGATTTGCATCTCTCGAATGACTAGTGATGTTGAGCATTTCTTCATGTATTTATTTGCCATTTTTATTTCTTCTTCTGAGAAATGTTTATTCATTTCAGTTGCCCATTTTTGGATTGGGTCTTT
>PVJO010033472.1:0-12818 GCA_004026905.1 Hystrix cristata
GCAAGAGAAAGCACAGTAACTGTGTAAAGGCTGAATGCCGCCCGGGCTGGATTATCGGGGTCAGCACCCACGAGGGCTGGAGGAAAACCTGTCCCTCCGTGTGGCCGGCAGGGGAGAGTCCTGGCTGGAGCGGGACCTCGTGGTCCAAGCACAGTGACAGCCAGAAAACCCCAAATAGAGTTGTCCTGTTTAGTTCAGAGTTCTGTGTGCGTAAACAACACAAACGTCATGGAAGACGAAGACCGAGGAAACACTGCGGACTGAGGGTACTGGGAGAAAACCAAACGCAGCACTTCGTCTGACTGGATTTTCTATTAGAAGAAAAATAAACTGCTCTTAAGGACATTATCGTTATTATTACTATTATTATTGTTTACCGGGGATTGAACCTGTGGCCTTTGCACTGACCTACATTTCCAGCCCTTTTTAAAAAACTGTTTGAGACAGAGTCGTGCTAAGTTGCCCAGCTATCCTCCTGCCTCAGCCTCCCAGAGTGTTAGGAGTACAGACTTGCACTGCCAGACCCACCTTCAAGGACACTGCTGGGCCAATTTATAACATTGGAATCTAGACAAAAGATAAACACACAATGAATTTACTGAAGTTGGAAACTTATGGCTGCATGAAAATATTTTTTCAATGAGAATATATACACAACTTTTATTTTTATTATTATTATTTGGTTTTTTGGAGAGAGGGTCTTGCTATATAGTTCAGGCTGGCCTTGAACTCACCGTGTAGCCCAAGCTGGCCTTGAACTTGCAGCAATCCTGCCTCAGCCTCCCGAGTGCTGGGATTACAGATGTGCACCACCATGCCTGCTTTAAGTTTTTTTTTTTTTTTTTTTTTTTTTTTTTTTTTTTTTTTTTTTTTTTTTTTTTTTTTTTTTTTTTTTTGTGGTACCGGGGATCGAACTCAGGCCCTTGTGCTTGCAAGGCAAGCACTCTAATCACTGAGCTAAATCCTCAGCCCTGCTTTAAGTATTTTAAAAATAAATATCCTAAATCCCAAACATTACAAAATCCAAAATATTTGAGCACTGACATGACAATTGGAAAATCCCATACCTAAACCCATGTGACAGAATGCAATCAAAGTACAGAAAAGAAAAGAAATAAGAAGACAGGAAGAAAAGAAAGAGAAAAGCCACTCTTCTCATCTACATCCCTGATCCAGGTGTCACCGTGAAGAGTCCGGGTGTGTGTGATTCAGGCCCTTTTGCGTATGTGAACTCGTTACTGTGGGTGATGACTTTTGATGCCTGTAGGTGTGTGCGCTCACAGACACACTACTCTAGGCCAGAGCTTCTCAATCATGGAGGCCGAGGCCATCCCCCCGTTTCCACACCACAGGGCTCGCGCCCCAGTGCTCATGGCTCCGGCACGCCAATAGTGCCTTCTGCTCCCTGTCCCCCAGCGACCCTTCGGCAAGCCCCCACCCCCGTCCCTGCGGTTACTTCTGCCAGGTCCCCTTCTCTGGTCCCCACAGCCCCAGCCCTGGAACAAACCTTTTCTTCAATGTCCCGGTGTGAGTGGGGCTGTTAGGCACTGGGAGCCAGGAGAGGGCTCTCTGGGCTCATGCGGGCAGGAGTCACCACCTTGGTGCAGCGCGTGGGTGCAGCTGTGTTCTGTGTGGAGCCCAAGCAGAGTCGTTGGGTGGGTCTCTGATGCAGGCGGCCAACCGCTCCTCCCATCTGAATCCAGCCATCGTGGGTTTTTAGCATAAGAAAAGAGTAAGGAATTCATGATTGGCCAACATATCTAATCATACAACTGTCTGATTTCCAAATAATTAACAGAGTGCTTGGCAGGTGAAGGTTTTCAATAAGTGCTTTTAAATAAACAAAGTGCTAAACCATCTTCGTATAAATGGTTATTGCCTTCCTCATAATTCAAGCCTGAGGGAACCGTCACCAGGAGATTCATGCACTATCAATTATAAAACACGCCTCCCTATTGATTAAAGCACAGACGAATAATTGGTACAGATCCTGGTTGGTTTGTGCACAGAGTAAACGACTCCTGCAAATGCAGAGTTACCTTGAGGACATAAATGAAAGACATTTAAGCATCGAATAGAAGATATTGGTGGGTAAATGCCTGTCGTCAGCAGAAGGGAGGTGAGTAGTCAGAAATCAGGAAGCTTAGTCCTCTCTGTAGGGAAAGGGCATGATTTGGTATTGCTCTTAGCTCTACTTCTCCTGTGCCTGCATTTTGAGAAAATTCCATGTCCGAGACAGTGGTAATGGCTAGAATACCCTTCCTCCCTGCACGGACAGAGGTCATGAGAGACAGAATGAGCACACGCAGTGTCCATCCTGGGGACGAGGGCAAGGCGGCGGTGCCAAGAATCCTCTCGGTGCACCCACAGTCCTGCGTGGATCTGCCTGTGTGGTGTGCTGGTGATGGAGGGGGGAGGGGCGAAGTCAGGCCCATCTTTCCTTTCACCTCACCTGAAACAGGATCACACAGATTGACCCGTTATTAACAACATGTACATTTGGTTTATGGTTTTTTCTCTTACACATGCACGCACATTTTCTTTTTTTGAGATTAAATCGCAGAGATCCTATCCCTTTACCCCAGATACTGTTCAAAAAGCAATAACATTTTCTTGGGTATGCAACCTCAAAGGTGGGCATGGTGGCACACCTGTAATCCCAGCACTCTGGGAGGCTGAGGCAGGAGATTGCAAGTTTGAGCCCAGCCTGGGCAATTTAACAACTCAGCTACATCCTGTCTCAGAAAAATTAAAATTAAAATTAAAAAGGCTACAGATTGCTAGGTGTGGCGGCACACACCTGTAATCCCAGCACCTGGGAGGCTGAGGCAGGAGAACTGCCATAAGTTTGAGGTCAGCCTGAGCTACATAGTGAGACCTTGTCTCGCCATTCTCCCCCTCACCCCCCAAAAAAGGTTGGGGATATAGCTCAGTGCAAAAGCCCTGGGTCCAATCCCCAGTACCATTAAAAACAAAAAGGAAGATATGCGATCTTAATATAGTTATCAAACTCAGAAAATTTACCATTGCTTCAGTTGTGTTCTCTGACTTACAGCCTACATTACAATTTCATCAATTGCTCCATTAATGCCCTTTGCACTTGTTTCCATTTCCTGTCACTTGGGATGCTCCCGCAGGCCTTCCTGTGTTCTCAGGACTCCGAAATGACTTCGCGTGTGGCTGCCCATGTCTCTTGGTTCTAGGCTCTGACAAAGCAATGTGAATCTGCTGTTGCCTGGAGGTGGCTCCAGGGTGTCCTGGACGTCCCACCTGTGGCAGCCTGGCTTGCGGTGTAGCCCCCTGGAAGGTGTGGCACCCTTACGGGGGGAGGTGGTCAGGTCCCCGCGCCATTGTCCCCCAAGGGAGCTAATGCTGTGCCGGGAAAGAGTTCCCCCAAGAGTGACTTGTAAGGAAAAGAGCAGCCTCTCTCCGCTGAGCACTTGCCAGGACGCCGTTTGCCATGTTGTGATGTGGCCAGGAGGGTCCTTGCCAGAGGCCAGGCTGGGCTGCTGACCTCGGACTTTCCCCTCCCTTCTGTGAGCTGATAAGCCCCCGAAATTGATGAGGTGCCCGGCCTCGGACGTGGTGTCGTAGCAGCAGGAAACGAACGAATGCAGTGCGGTTTTAGGGCGCTGTGGTGCAGGCCCACACTGACAACAGGAACATTGGTAATTTGGTAAATGTGGCGTCTGCCGGGTTTCTCCACCACTGGATTAGTATTTTTCCTTTGATAATTAATGAGCACTTTGAAGTGAGACCTATTGGGCTTATGTACATGTTCCATTCCTCACCAAACTTCCCCATACTCTTGCCGGAGGCACCCCAATTTTAAAATTCAGGTGACATGCACCTACCTGTACAGCAGGTGGAGCAAGAGACAAAACCCGAGTCAAGTTTGTATTATTCTATTAAATTTCCCTGGCACTGAAATAGCTGCAGAAACTGAGGACTCCAGATGACTGGTCCAGTCGTTGGGCAGACCAATCAGCTAACTGTCCAGGCATAAACCACACCAGAGAAAAGCACAAACTCAGGCTGGCTGCGGCCTTGCCTCCTCTCGGAGCCCAGTAAATCTTGCCTAGGGTGACCCTTGTCAGCCTTCCTTGTTCTCAGGGCTGGGAAAGCCCTTCGTCTCTCTGTTGAGTGACTGAATGTTTATTTTTATAACATAGTTAGTTTCCAAGGCTGAAATGCTTTCCTGGGCTATAGCTTTCCTTGATGATGAGAATCCTGAAATGTATAAAGAATGCGTGGTGGTCGCACCAGCCCTGGTCCCACCAGTGCCCCCTGGCTTCATGGGGGCAGCCAGGCTTGGCTTCCTCTGGCCCGTTGTATATAGCCCACGCAGCTCTTTTCTAAAGGGAGATTTTGTTTTATTTGCATTGGTCGTGGGTCATGTGGTTTCCAGACATATACCATATGAAAATGTGATGATTCAGAGGGAAGGTCTCAAGTTAGGTGGTTTGTAAATGACAAAGTTCTGCTGGGCTTTCTGAGTGCTTGTAATTTCAAGATGGAATTATTCCTACAGATGAATGACAGAATTATTTTCATTCATTTGTATGCTGGCAAACAGAATTATTACATGTGGCTTACACAAAAATTTATGTATAGGAAGAGTTTCCATAGCTTAGTTACTTTCTCGTTGGTGGGACAAAATATCTGACACCCACAAGTTAAAGGAGGAGAGGTTTATTTCAGCTTACAGGTTGTAGAGGTTTTAGTCCATAGTTGGCTGGTTCCACGGCAGAGGGGCCTGGCAGAGGAGAAATAGTCCATGGCAGGGCAGGCAGAGAGTAGCAGCTGCAGGCCTCCCTTTCCCTTTTATGCCATCCAGACTACAAGCCTATTGGTTGGTGCTGCCCACGTGTTATGGTTTGTGTCTAGATGTCCCCCCAAAGCCTCATGTGGTAAGAGATAGCTGGATCAAGAGTGTGTGATTACTAAATTGATCCATTGATCGGTTTGGCATTGTTCTGCTGGGATCAAGGATGTGAGCCTGAGATTGGGGGGTAGGAGTGTGGGCTGCCCTGGGGGCAGGTAGCCTAGATAATAGATACAGGAAGCTTAACTAGCTGCTTGTTTGCATTGCTTATTTGCATACATTCCTTGCATCTTGCTGACTTTACTTTGCTGCCGGTGGGCTGCCGGTCTGCCACGCTGCCCCGCCGCCTCGGACCCAGCAGACTATAGACTGAAACCTCTGCAGACTGTGAGCTAATAAACCTTTCTTCCCCTAACTTTGGGTGTCGAGTATTCTGTCCCAACAACGAGAGAAAAGTAACTAAAACACCACGCCTAGGATGGGCCTTACCATTATCTACATCCAGAACTATGCTAAACCAATCAGTGGGCTGATCCAGTTATCACACCCTTAATTCAGTATCTCCACCTATGATCCAGCCACCTCCTACAAGCCCCACCTATGAGTGCATGAAGCTTTGGGGGGCACATCTAGATATAAGCCAAAACAACAGCATTAATCATAAAGAAAATGGAAGAAAAAAACCAGTGTTCTCCAACCTCAGAAAAGAACTATGCAGCAAGAGACTAAACCTAGTTTTAATTGAAATATACTTAACAAACTATGGGAGGCACAGATTTTGAGCAATTGATGAGTTTGGGCTTGATGGGTGTTTTAGTTACTTTTCTCTCGTTGTTGGGACAGAATACTCGACACCCAAAGTTAGGGGAAGAAAGGTTTATTAGCTCACAGTCTGCAGAGGTTTCAGTCTATAGTCCGCTGGGTCCGAGGCGGCAGGGCTGGCGTGCAGACCAGCGGCCGGCCGCAAAGTAAAGTCAGGAAAATGCAAGGAATGTATGCAAATCAGCAATGCAAACAAGCAGCTAACTAGCCTCTTCCTATATCTATCTAGGCTACCTGCCCTCAGGGCAGCCCACACTCTAGATCCAGCTATCTCTCACCACATGAGGCTTTGGGGGGACATCTAGACACAAACCATAACAATGGGTCACTTTGATCACCCCAGAAAGTTCCCTCTTGTCGCCTCCTTCAACAGCCACTGCCCAAAGAAAGCCACTACTCCGACATCGTCCCCATTTCCCTGGGAGGTGACCACTGTTCTCACGTGTCTCTCAGAAATTGGTTTAGCCTGTTCTTGATCTTCCCTCAAAGGGGATCATACAGTGTGTATTCTGTTTGGTGTCTGGTTTCTCTACCCAACATTGTCTGTGAGATTCATCCATGTAGTTGTAGACTTTTTAATCACTGTGTGATGGGCCCCAATGCTATTATAAAGCAAATTCCAGACTGTGTGTCATTTCACTTATAAGTGTTTCAATAGGTTACTCTAAAAGATAAGCATCTACAGAGAACTTACATTATAAAGAAATCAGTACAGTTGGATACATACCTATAATCCCAGGTACTGGGGAGGCTGAGGCAGGAGGATCACAATTTTGGGACCAACCTGAACAACTTAACGAGACCCTGTTTCAAAGTGAAGAATAAAGAGGACTGGGTAAGTGCCTAGGGTTTGACCCCCAGGCTCCCAGTGCCACACACACACACACACACACACACACACACACACACACACATGAGGAGTCAATAAAAAGTTCTGACACAGTCTACTCTTCGGTCCAGTGGCAGCGTCGAGGGCTGTGGCCCAGGCTTCCCCAGAGCGCTGGGGGTTTGTGGCCCACCGGTGGTAAGGAGAAAAGTAGGAGGGGCGCATTTGTGATCCCTGGGGGCGTGGGGGAGGCAAAGTCGCAGAGATTGGGGAGGATGCCAAGTGCTTAGTTACCTGGAGCAGTGGAATGGTGACCCCGGGAACTCAGACGGGAAGACCCTGTGTGTTCCACACCGACCACATGGTGCCAGGACCTCAGGAGGCCATCCCCTCATCAGGGTGCTGGCTGCGGTAAAGACCAGCCAGCTGTCTGCAGGAAGCACGTGCCGCAAAGAAAGGCGTCTTCGTCCGCACGCCCACCGCTCTTTGTTGGGATTTAATTTTGGCCAGCAGTGGTTGGTTGCAGGCCCAGGTTCCAGTGACTCTGCCCGCATACTGTCTATGTTCACTGAAAAACAATCTTTCACATTTTAATTTTCGATTCCCGAAACTGGTGGAGCCCGGCGTGCAGATTGGCGAGACAGCGCGGCATGTTCCTGGCGCATTTCCAAGCTGACTCTGTCCTCAGGCCTCCTGCTGCTTCCTGCCTGGCGCTCCTTCATTCTGCTCCTCGCTTCCATCCTGCCTTTCCCAAGCTTCTGGCCCTGCAAGCCAGCTGCGCCTGGCTCGGGACTGGACTTTCTCCAGCCCTGCCCGGTGTCTTCCTGTGTCTTCAACGATGTATTTTGCTTTGGGTGCAAAAGCCTGTATCAACTTGAAATCTCATCTGTGCTCTGAATTTAACAACGGCGGCGGCGGCAGCAGCAGAAATGATACTAGGAAAAATGTTATGCTTTCAGAACCACCTTTGGGCAAAGCTTCCCCCTTGGCTATTATCTTTCCGTAATAATCCAAAAGGTCAGGGATGATATTGCCAAATGTTCTCGTGACCCTTTTGTCCTGCTAACGTTTTCCTTGTTGTTGTTTGAGCTGTAAATTATCCCCCTTTGACAGAAGTGAAAAATCAAAGATCGGAGTTGTTTCAGCTGATGACTAGAATAAATGTTCCTCGAGCAAAACAAACCAGGAAAATTACTGGACGCCAGAAGACTGAGCCCGATTTACCTGAAGTGTAGCCCTGTACGATAAAGCGAGTGTGTCTTATCATTTGATGCTGGTGCGCGGTCACGGGCCACCGTCTTGTGGAACCGGACGTCGAGCCTTGCCAGCCCCGGGTGTCCCCTCTTGTAACTCCCCTCAGCATTGGCACACAGCGGCAGCCCCTGTCTGATTCCCACCCCAGCACGGTTCTGCTTTTCCTTCACTGATCTGTTCGTGGTGCAGTGGGCAGAACCCGAACCTGGGTCTCACTCACGCTAGGCCAGTGCCCTGCTTGCCACTGTCTGCTGCGGGACCTTGCACAGACCCTGCGTGGCTGCCGCTTCCTTTTTCGGCTAGTCCTGTGTGCACAGTCCCTTCCCTTCACTACCCAGGAGCCTTCGATTGTGAACTCATATGCGCTGCAGGCTCGTTCACTCTGGACGCAGGGTGCAGGGCCGTTTCCAGTGGAACTGCTTTGTGTGAAGTTACTGAGAGCATTTGTGTGTGAGTCTCTGAGTGAGTGTGGCACGAGACTCTGGGCCGGCTCCCAGTAGCTCACGCCTGCGTGTGAGCCGCTCTAAGTGTGGCAGGGCCTGAGACGTCTTCTTACCAACAGATTGTGATGGTTTGTCCCATCACTCCAGCAGCCCAGGGAGACCCACACAGCCAGGAAGCGGGGACGTGTGGTCACTAGCAAGGAACCGAGGCCCTGCGTGAGAGTCTGCCAGGCACCGAATCCCCCCAAAGCGCACGAGTCAGGAAACGGTTCCTTCCCTAAATGGTCCTCAGATGAAGACCAGACCTGGGCCAGCGCCCTGCTGAAGTCTCAGGAGAGGTTCTGCCCCAGAAGCTCCTGAGGAGCCGGGACCTGGCCAGGGGCCTTCGAGGTCCAAAGTGTGTGCTTGGCTGGGCTGCAGATGTGTGCTGACGCGGCAGGCGTGCAGGCTCAGACGGAGGGCACGAGTGTTTATTTCCTGGATGATGAGCGAACTGTGGAAGGATGCATCAGATGCCAGCGTGCATTTTGCTGTGGGGTGTATTTTTCACCCCTCCAGCAGCAATGAGGATTCCACTTGCTCTCCATTCTTGGCCTGCTTTGTGTTCCCGGGCCTTTTGGCTTTCCATTCTGGTTGGTGTGAACTACAGCTCCTTGTGGTTTTCAGTTCGCATATAGTCGATGACTAATGAGGCATAAATGTGTTTTAACCAGTTCTACAACCTCTTCAGATTTTGTTTTCCTTCCAAGAGGGTTCCAGTTTGCTTGCTGGCTTGTTTGTTACACAGATGAAAAGACAGGATTCTTGTTTTAAGGGAAATTCCTGGAGATTGAATCCAGGGCCTTTGTACTGAGCTACGTTTTCAGCTCTTTTCATTTTATTTCTAATTTTTAAAATCTGAGACAAAGTCTTGCTAAATTCTTCAATTGTACAGGCTGGGCTTGGACTTCCAGTCCTCCTGCCTCAGCCTTCCAAAGTGCCGGGATTACAGGTGTGCATTAGCACCTCCTCCTGGCTGCTTCTTTTATCTGCCCGAGGAACACTCCAGTGGCGGCGAGTTGTCAAGAGGTGAAGTCGTTGCCCTCAACAGCGGGCTCCAGATTTAAGCCAGTTCTCTGGATGTGAATGTAACACTTCTTGTCTTGCCCACAGTGATCCCAGACGACCCTCAAAATCATCCTGTTTCGTTTATTTATTTATGTCCTGTTTCCTTTGCATTTTGTTCTATTTCTAAAGCTGAAATTTTCTTATTCATTTTTCATTAGGATAAACTGGATTACCTCATCTAATGTCAATTTGTTGATGTAGCATGCCTATTTATTTATATATAGATAGTATTTTCAATTTCTTCATTTCCAGTACAGGACTCTCTGTTGGTAATGAATTTTTATTAATGTGGTACAAGATTGGAAAATAAAATGAGCTTTGACACATTTTCCAAAATAATCAACACAAACTCAATGTGAGAATCGAACAATTATTACCTCCAGAATCAGCCCCAGATTATTAAGATACAATTACATTCTGAGAGGTAACCCGGCAGGGGGCTGTGTTTATTTTTTTCTCAGTCATTTTCACAAATTTTCTCAGGGTCTAGAGGTGCCACCTCCCACTTTTCTCCTAAAACTGAACCATGTTGGGTCAGCCCAGAGTTCAAGGACTCAAGAATTTGTTTCTTCCTCTGTTGACTTCAAAGCTACCAATCAAACAGAATCAGATGTGGTCCGACTGTCTGCAAGCATGTTTTATGTGACTCACACAGCATTTTACAATTTGACAGAAAACCTAGCTGCCAATATTAAACGTTGCTCTGCACACTGGAGCGGCTTCTTTGGGAGCCTGCATGGGATGCCCGGCTGGTGTGAGCGCAGTGGCCCCTGTCAGACCTGTGCATCCTCCGGGCCCCACTGTCCTCACCAGGCCATGTCACAGCAGGGCTAGAGCAGAGAGGGTCTCGGCCTCGCCCTCCGCCTGGTCCTCAGAGCTGCCCGATCACCGTGCTCTTGGGTCGAGGCTGCCCTGCGAGACGCAGCTGGGCGGCAGGCTGTGGCAGTGTCTGTGAATCCTCCTCCAGACACTGCCTTGCTTTGAGCACACTCACCGCAGTGCGCTGGCCACCTTCTGTGGCAGCCGTGGAGCCCTCTTTCCCCAGTATCTTTAGTTGCTCTGTTGCGGCTGCCTCGATGTCCCGATTCAAAGTGTTGGCCTTTCATGGTCATTGTGACTTTGGGGAAGAGCCAGGTGTCACACGGTGCCAGATCCGGTGAATGAGTGGACGAAGACAAGGTGTCGTGTTTTTGCGAGCTGCCTCTGTGTTGGATGGTGCTCAGCAGCGGCAGCCAGTCACCCCGGTGAAGACGCTTGAGAGGGATTACTGTAATGCATTTTAAAATTTAAACACACATCGTACTTTTGATGGGCCCCTGGATGTGGAAGCTGATCCTGGGGGACCTCGGCCTGCAGCGGTGTTCTCGAGAACACGTGGGGCCTGCATCCTGGCCTGCACCTCACTCGGCTCACTCTGGAGTGCTGCCCCAGAGTGGGACAGGGTGTGCTGTGGCCTGGACCGTGTGCCAAGCCGCAGGGACACAGACCGGGAAGAACCTGGCCTTTCCTGAAGCTCTGCTCAGCAGGGAGAAGAAACAACAATTGCACAAAGCGGGCTGAGACCAGCAGCAGGTTCAGGGAACCCGAGGTGGCATCCCGTCCAGCTGAGGGCAGGTTTCAGGGGGCTGTCTCTGGGGGAGGTGAGGCTGGGGAGGAGTCAGGAGCCGGGCGAGGGCTGCCGAGAGAGATGCCCAGAGCCCACAGAGCCAGAGAGGGCTCAGGGGTCGCTGCTGCATCCTTCGCACATGTGGCTCCTGCTGGAAGAGTCGCCTGTGCACCCAGCAGGGCTGGCACCGCCATCCTAACTTCACAGGCAGGAACAGTCGGGTTGGGCATACTCGTGACTCCTCCAGGCCCACCTAGCTCCGGTGGGGACGCAGAGTGGGAACAAAGGACTCTGTACCGAGGTCTGAACCCAGTACGCCTGTGGTTGCCACTCAGCCCCCCAGCACCTCGATGTCACAGGGCCCCCGGGGCCTGGGGAGCTAAGGAGGGCCGCTCTGCACCTCTTCTGGGCAGGTTTGCAGTTGGACAGGTCAAGGCCTTCGGGGTGAAGCTACAGGAGACGGGCCGCCAGTTTATGTGGATCGCCAAAGTCAGGGTCACGGCTGCGGGGGCCACAGACCTGGTAGCCAGAGGGAAGGACACCGCGCGTGCCGCCGTGGCGGCGCCGGCCGCTAGGTGGGGCTCTGAGGCAGGCGCAGACGGTGTGGGAGCCTGCGTTGTCTCCGAGGCGCGCAGAGCAGGACTGTCGCCCTGCACACCCGCGGGGCCCGCCAGCACCTCCCGGCCCGGGCCTGAGGGTCCTCGGGTCTCTCACGAGCTCTGCGTGCCCCACAGAGACCCCAGCTCGCCCTCGGAAAGGCTGCGGTCCCCCTCACCACGCGTGCGGACTTGCCACGCCACGAGACCCCAGACACGCACAAGGCCAGCGGCAAGACGTGCGGCGAAGCCCTGGCCGGGCCCTCGGGCGTCTCCTCTCCTGCTCTTCTGCCGTCCCGTGATGTCCGCTGGGCCCTGCCAGGGCGACGCACAGCTCTCTTGCACTCTGTGCCCTCGGTCGTCCTCGGCGTGACCCTGGCGCATCTTGTGCTCACGGGCTGCTGTGAACACCTCCCTACCGAACAGAACCGAGACGGCTCTGCAAGCTGTCAGGTGCCCCAGTGCCCTTTTCTGGCTCTGCGACGGCGCCGAGCCTTTTGTTAGTCTGTCCCCCAGGCCTAGGCCCTCAGGGGTGCCCGGGCTGGAGAGCAGGGGTGGGCTGTGGGGATGGGACCAGGAGGACCTCGTGGCCAGGAGTGCCCTAGGTGGTCGTGGAGGGTGGGATGTGGCTGCTGGCCCCTCGAGAGGACCCGCATTCCCCCCCACACTTTAGAGCCACCCGGGTGCTGGGAGTTGGGACCAGACGATGCCTGAGTGGCCAGGGTTGGTTCCTCTCTGTCCTCACTTAGGCATCGCTCAGGACACAGGCCGGGGTGGCTGACTCCATGTGTTTTTGCCAGTTTTGTCACACTGCCTAAACTTTTTTTTCCTTTGGGAGAATTGAGCTGAAAAACTATTAAAAATAATGAGAGTTCAGTAAGGCGGCCAGTTACAAAATAAATGTACAAAAATCAATACTTTTCCTATTTCCAACAGTAGCCACTTACAAAAAATAATGGGAAGGAAAGATCTTGTTCATAGTGGAGACGACCACATTCGTCACTGTGAAGCCGCCTCCTGGGAGAGACGGATGTGCCGCCCTACCTCCTCCTCAGCGGTGTCCCCCGTGTGGGTAGATACTGCAGCTCAAATCTAGATGTCCCCAAGCCTTCTGTGCCCCCGGCGGGGCTGGGGGAGGTGACTGGATCGTGGGGCTAAGCTGCCTTGCCGTTGGGAGATGGGTCTGGGGACAGGTGGTCACTGGGGTGACCTACAGGGTCTGTCTTGTCCCGGCTCCTCTCTTGCACTTCCTGTCTGCCATGGTGGGAGCAGCGTTTCCATTGTCTTGCCGCCCTGTCTTGGAGTCACAGAGCATGCGCGGACTGAGACTTCTGAAACA